>CABEEJ010000939.1:23806-47732 GCA_901482245.1 Timema douglasi | reverse complement strand
AGTCCGTGGATATGGGGGATATTGGTGTAGAGTGATGTAACATCAATTGAGACCAAGATGGCGTGCTGTGGAAGAGGAGTGGCCAGTGTGTGAAGTCGCTCTAGAAAATGATTTGTGTCTTTGATGTAGGATGGTAGATTCTTGACCAGAGGCTGAATGTGTGAGTCCACAAGTGCTGATATGCGTTCTGTGGGTGAGCCACATCCTGATACGATTGGTCGGCCTGGAGGAGGGAATGTTTCCTTATGGATCTTCGGAAGTAGGTAAAACTGTGGTGTGGCAGGTTTCTGGGGGGTTAAGTTTTGTACAGTCTTTTCATTGAGATCTTGATATTGCGATTCTTGTTGGATAATCAGTTGTAGTTGTTTGTTATAATTATCGGTAGGGTCCTGACTTAACGGGGTGTAAGTTTGGGTGTCAGATAGTTGCCTCTCAGCTTCAGTGATGTATTCCTGGCGGTCCATGACGACGGTCGTTGACCCTTTGTCTGCAGGTAAGATGATGATGTCTTTGTTGTTACGTAGTGATCGGAGGGCTTGACGTTCTTGGTTGGTCAGATTGCTATTTCTCGCAAGTTGGTTTTGAAAATCAGGGGTTGAGACATTTTGTACAACAAAGTTTATGTATTGTTCTAACGGATGGTCTTGAGGTAGTGGTGGTGGGTCCCAGCTAGACGGTGGCTCAAACTTTTTGATGGCAGGGTCTATGGATTTGGAATGATCCGCACTGTAGGGGTGCTGAGAAAAGTAATATTTGATACGGAGGTTTCTTGCAAATGTAAGAGTATCTGCCACAAGGCCAAAGTGGTCAAAGTTTTGGGAAGGAGAGAATGTAAGGCCTTTTGACAGGACGTTGTCTTCATGTTCGGATAGATTGTATTGAGATAAGTTGAGAACTGTGTTGGTCGGTATCTTCTTTTTTGTTGTTGGTTGTTTAGCGGGTCTAAATTTGCAGGGTAAAGTCGGCATGGTATCTATGGGAGTGGGAATTTTCATTATTGAGGCCAGGCTGGGCTTTTCCCCCATTAACGGGACTTTGATCTGTTGAGTAGGCCTAGATGATATTGTTTTGGCTTGCTGTTGGATACACCCTTGTTCTTTAAATCTAGACATACACAGTTTGGAGAGTTTTAGTAATTTATTTTGCGCTAATTTCTTCAACAATGAGTTGGCTGCTGCTAGTGTGTTGCTTATATCCACTAGTTTGTCTGGATAGGCCATAAGGGTGACTTTAATATGAGAAAGCAATTGTGTATGGTGGTGTATTAGTTTACATTTGTACAGCAGTTGCGTTGCGCGTTTCACACTCCTCCCTGATGAGTTCCGATAGAATGAAACCTGGGTCGGGGGATTGGGCGGTGACAATCAATTTTCTTTAAGAGGCAACCATTACCTCCTTGTCCATTGGCAGCAGTGTAAAGTGTGCACTGTGTTCTTCTTTTCATTGTAAAGGCCATATTGTGTTTGTCTCCCTTTTATATGTTTCTATCCACCTTTCCTATACCTTCTTCCAAATATAAAATAACTAAATAAGGGAAGTAAATTCCACCTACCTCCCACCCCTACCCCGAGTGTAGTTAAATGTGAATAGTCCAGATTATCATTGAAATATTAGGATTGAACACTTGTAGGCTATCAAGGGGTCGCGATAGTCTCAAATACAAATTGGGTTCAGACCATACAAAATGTTGGAAACCACTGGACACCTTTGAGTGTAATTTACAAGGAATCATTTAATAAAAAGGAATTAATAAGTTCATTAACTAACCCATCGTTAAACCCTATTGCACCGTTAACACTACCTTTCATCCACTTCAAGCAATTAAAGAATCTCAAGGGAATGTTTAATCCACAAGAGAAAATTTCGTCCTTCAACAAATGAGTTTGCACTAATGAGGGTGACTTCCATATTAGTCTACAAACTATCCCCTGAGGAAGATAATAAGTGATATTGAAATATTTTAGTGTTTGTTAGTATATATTTCTACTTTTATTTGTGTTTCATTTACTACAATAATGTAATATTTATTCAATGACATATTTAAAGATCTCTAATGAAATATATATAGTGCGTTAAACAACAAAACCGTGCGATACGTAACATTTTAAAATGTCCAACATAACATTAACAAAAAATTTTTTTTTTGTGTTTCCCATCCAAAATGTATTCATAAACTGATTTCGAGAAATTAATGCTATTTCTCAAGATTAGTGGATACTTGCCTAACCCTTATAATGAGAGTTTTCTTAATTTAAGGTTTTAATCAGTTAAATGTGTAGGATTTTTTTATGCAGAGAGCATTAAACTACTATACATATGAATGGTTTTGAACGTGTAACATAATTGTTCATTTTAGTTGTCAGTGTATTTTCTCGAGAGCTATGTATTTTTTAAGTCAAAATATATTTCACTTCATGGTCAGTATCAAAGCTGATGAATAGTGAATTCAAAATAAAAGTTTACAATAATTCCCACACCCTTACCACTTGAACAGAACATTATTGATAAATGGCGGGGAGCAAGCTACCATGAGTTCAATCCCAATCTTCTTTTCCAATCCTCTACCCGAAACCACTGACGTATCTGAACAGTACTCACTCTCCTTGTGGTCAAACTCCTGTTCAATGGCTGCATCTGTGTCAGACACGGGCAGTTCCAACATTTCCACTGCGACGATGGATGATAGGGCTTCTTCTCGAACCCATACCAGCTTGCCTACCAACAAATATACAAACTGTCAACATATCGGCAATGTAGACCCAAAATATNGGGGGGGGGGGGGAAACTTTGTAGAGAAATGAAGAAAATTTTAAAGAATTGATCAAATCAAATACTATGTTGAACTAAAAGAGTTCAATTGAGACTTTTTATTTGCTATGATTTACATAGTAGCTGTTAATAACTTCATCTAGGGGAGAGAAATGAGAAAGGTGACTTAGAGAGGACATTAGCCCATAGTAAAATGGGATGAGGATATGGATAAGCATTCCCAGTTAACAGAATTAGGATTAAACCAAGAACTTTCCCATCAGTCAGGAGTGAAAATTTTGGCTCATTACAATGTCAATTTTTCATGTAATTGTTAATGTAATAATTTTAATGTCTTTAATGATATGAGGGTTGAAACCTTTTGTTATATTTTTCTACTACCTATATTTTTATTTAAGTGCCGTTTTCTCTAAATCATGTTTTAAAGGATTATTTCTAATTTTAAAACCATTATTTTCATTTTTAAACTTCTTTTTTTTTTCAAAATGATTTACTATTTATAAAAATGAATGTCATTCTTATTTTAAGAACATGAATGTTTTCATAAATTTTTAAAATTTCACAATTTAAATATGAGGTTTTACATTTTAAAACTATTAATATATTCAAACTCGATTCGAACTTGGTAGTTTTTCAAAATACTCGGCTCAAGCTAGACTTTAATAGGAAAACCCAAGTTCACAGACCCCCTAAGGATTAACTTAATTGTGCAGAAGGCAAGAAAGAACTCGGCCAACACTTCTGCAACTTAGAGACAAACACAAAAGAAAATGGGTCATATGCTTGGATCATATACTAAGTCTTTTAAATTTTAATATAAGTAAATAGCAAAAATATGTTATGGTAATTTGTTTGGAATACATTTCTAACAATTATTAGATAAAACTTACAGATTAACCAAAGATACCATGGAGATATATGGGGAGCCAATAAGACCTTTTGATCAATATTTTATTATGGCAATGGCAAGGTTTGGAAGTAGCAAAGTTTGACAGTGGCAAGGTCTGGCAGTAGCAAAGTTTGACAGTAGCAAGGTCTGCAAGGTCTGCTATTAGCAAGGTCTGCTACTGATGAGTTACCAGGGTGTAGCAGCAATGCAACGGCATGGTCCTCTAAGCTGATCAGTATCTTGCAGCCAGGCCCTTTGTCCCTGCGTGGGGAACACACAGCGGCAGCCAGACTGGAGGGCCCAAGAGGGAAGGCGTGTGTACTGCCAACCAGATCACTGATGGTCTCGCCTGTCTCCAGGACATAAGCCGTTATCTCCACCACCTGTTGGACCAACATTCACACCTATATGCACTTTTGTGTGTATAGCCCGAACGAGTAGTAAGACGCAGTGATAATAATAATAATAATAATAATAATAATAATAATAATAATAATAATAATAATAATATAAGCACTCTTACTCAGCCACTTTCCCAATTATTTTTTTATTAGATTGAAAGATCTAGTCAAAGTGTATAATGATATGCAGATTTTAAGTCAATATGTTAGACTTCATTTCTTCCCCCTCACATCACCCATTAACAAAAAATCGGTTTTAAGAAACAGTGAGCTTGTCAATCATCAGCTTACCAATTGTGCCGTAATCGGTCGATAATCAGCATCCACCCAGCACTATTATTTTTCATTCAACGCCAGTTTGAATATTTAAAAAAACTATAAAATTAATTTCTTCCGCTGTTCTTGTTGGAAGTGATTTTCAAAATAAAAATTCTTCATTTATCGTTATCTTTATGACAATATCTTATAAAATACATTAAATTTGCACTATCTGCTATGTCTGTATTTTTATCCACTTAATAATTTACAAAAAGTGACACTCTTGAATTTGGCTTCTGACAGTTTACTATGCTCCCCTCGAACTATCATACTCTAATAAGTCTTCTGATCACATGAAAAGGTAAAAAAAAACTAACAAAGAAGCAATGAGAATAAAAAAGATTGTGAAAACAGCCCTTGCCAAGCCAGTGAAGGTTCACTAAAAGAAATGTACATAATAAATCAAACAAAAATGGGCGAAATATAGGATAAAGACAAAGTTATAGTCCTTACAAGATGGAAAAAAATATATATTAGATGGCTGGTCAAATAAATATTATGTTTTGTCAATGCATTTCATTACTCATTCAAATTATATACATCTGAGCTAATTAAGCTAATGTTAAAGGGACAAGGTATAATTTAGAAACAATGTATAAGTATTTGTGTGGAGGGTGAGTATAAAAGCATTTAAGGAAAAAACACCCTCAGTACATCCTGCCAGGATTCAAACCCTGATCTCGTCATCAGCAGTCTTGTCTATTGTGAGAGTGATGCCTAAGACCAGTAGACCACCAAAGTAGCTTGCCAACCAATTATCCAAGGAACATTCAAAGAAAACCAGTGAACAATATGACAGATAATTAACTATTAAAATACCTAATGAGCCGCTAATAGAAACATGATATAGGCGATAGTTCTGGTCAAAACATCGAAGCAGTCATAGAGAGAATTCAGTCAAAATTTAGCCAGATTAGTGTTTCTAAAGTGTGGTCCGCGGCGGCCTAACAAATCTTGGTGTAGTGGTCAGAGCGCTTGGCTGTTGAACTAGTGGTCCCGGGTCTGATTCCTGGCATATTCTGGAGTACTTTTCTTGAAAGGGGAATAATTCTCATGGTCACCAGGACTCAGTTAGTTAAGTTTAAGTTCCCTCCCCCCTCCATCATATTCACTATCATCATTACCTTATCTCATCGGGACAAGGGAAGAACCTCCGTGTATAAAAGTAAAGTTAGTACATTCAGGCATCGCCTGGGCAACAGTACATGAGTATTGGTTGATCTTTATGAAAACTGTAACTGAGCTACAAATTTATGTATCCATCCTCCTCATCCTGGGCCAACGTTTTGTTTTATAAATTTTTGTTCTTGTATTTATAGTCATAAAATGGAGTATCTTAAAAATAATGTACTTTCTACAAAACTTTTAACCCCCTATACTTAATGATCCTCTGCCCCCACACCGCCGCCTCTCATGTTCACCTAGTGCATGTAGCTTCCGTTTGGTGGTCCCCCCAATCACCGACATTTCGATTAACAGTGTCTTAATAATAATCAAGTACTTACATCAGCAGAGTGGGAGGCTTGCAACAATACATGTTGCCCCTCTAAGACAACCGTCACTACAGAGGTGTACTCAGACAAGACCTTGGGGAACAGTTGAGGACCCTTGGGGCTCAGATACACCAAATATCTGGCGTTATTCCCCGCATCTTCCCTCATGATTACAGCAGGTACAGGTCCAGGCACCGGCTCCACGCTGAGTGTGGGGCCCAGCGGAGTCTTCCCTATAAACTCGGAGAGAGGCTTGCTCCAAAACTGTGCCTCCTCTTCAGAATCCATTACATCTAACACCCCAAACAAGGTCTTGCCATCAAGAGTAGTCGACACACACGCTAGGTAAGAGGTGGTCAATATGCACCTGCAACACAAATGCAACTTCACCTCCATTCACAGCTCTGGTGCATTACGTTTACAGTAAACGGTAAAAGTCAGTATGGCCTTATCTTATAAGTTGAACCATAATGCATCCCGCCAAGGTAAGCTTGCTACCTTTCAGGATAACTGGAGTGTATGTCTAGAGCAGGGGCGAGACAGCTAACATAAATTATAAAAGTGGGCCAAATGAAAAAAATAATCGCTTGACATAACCAAACTTTTATTTATTTTTACCTAAGTTAAGTATGATGTAAGCATATAACATAATTCAAAAGTGTATTTAAAAAGAGCTTATATTTCAAATTTATTTATTTTCAGTTCATTTAGTATATGTTCTGTAAACCGGTTATAGTTATTACTATGGTTTGTTTCATTGTCTTAACGCGTTCTGTGGTGAAGGCGTTGAACTACATCTTTGTTAGCCCATGTTCCCTGGCAGCGCAAATCAACGTTTCATTGCAATAAGTTATTGTAATGCCATCTATCAATGAACCACTGTACTTTTAGGGAGTTTGAATACTTCACATTGAAACTAATAGATGGGGCTACCAGATCAATGCTATACTATGAGCATAAATATAGCAATAAATGAGAAAATATGTGTAGGTTAAGAGTGTGAGAAGAAAAATGGCTGCTGTGCCTGCATAGATTGCTGTGCTAAATATACACCAAGGAATGGGCTAAGTTAAATTAGTTTGATAGATACACTTTGAATACTTAATAAGTAGGAATGTTCTTCACTTCCACAAAGAAATATGCAATCTACTATTGTCCTTGAAGCATGCAACCACGGTGGAGGCCTTGGCATTCCCCACATTCACAAGATGTCTTGTCAGAGGTGAAGGAAGGGTTTGGTAATCAGATAAATCTGTGCCGGGACCGAGGTCTCTCTAGTTCTAAGCACCATTTAGTGTATGGAGAATTAAACCCATGACTCACTTGGATGTGTCGGCGATCCATTTGGCTGGAACAGAATGGGCGGAGATCTTGCCTCCAGTGCCCACATTGTAAACTGTGACCTCTACATGAGACAAGGCCACAGGAATCACTTGATATAGTTTGCTCCCAGACATGTACCAATGGGTGTCCTCCACCCTAAAACAATAATAAATATGCAGAAATACAAACAGGATGAAAACAATATCTCAATGAAACCCAACGATTTGTTATAAAAACTGCAAAAACATTGATGATGTTAACTCCCTTTCCGCTCCCACTTGAGGAAGAGTTCAGACTAACCTGTGGTCCGACTTGGGAAGAGGCCACTCCCACTGCAGGATGCCTCCACTGGGGTCCCAGCCCCTCACAAGTAGTGTATCTTTGTCCCCCGACACCGTTACCACATCTGTATCCACAGACAGGAAGCGGATCACTCCCTCGCTCCCTTTCTCTAAGACATGGCGCCACAGAATATCACCTGTAAAATGAGGAATATAACTTAGTCAACAACCTTTGTTTAGATGTTCACAAGTTAGGGAAACCCTGATAATGAATTTAAAAAAAATTGTTAGCTCTAACCTCAATTTGACAATTTGTAACACTATTGAATTAATGGAGCCGCGCCTTGGGTGCCAAATGTAACACTATGGAATCAATCACCCCTCTTTGGGCGTCGATTGAAACCCTACGGATTAATTCCCTGATATAATAATGCTGTGATGATGTTTAGGTTGTCTATAGCTCCGTGGTCGAGCGCCTATCATCACTGTCCGGAAAAAGTACCGTTTAACCAGCTGTCTATAGCTCAGTGTTCGAGCACTAATTAGAATGGTATAATTAATAAATGTAAGAAAGAGAACTATTGATGGCTGTTTATTCACACATGATTTATTTAAATGACATCTGTTAATTACTTATACAAACTCCAATTAAATGCTTTATATCGCTGCACACTTGTGATATTAATGTAAGTTATTTTAAACTTTGTTAAGACTGTGACTGCGTTGTGCGTGTGGATGGATGCCTGTCTGTCGCTTGGCTGCTATGCACAAACGGTTTATATATGACATACCCGTTGCCTTTTTCTCCTCTCGTCAACAGTGTGAAAACCAACTAATACAAAGAGTCCTGGCGACAGGTGTTGTGAAGGATAGCTTCTTATTGTTATAAGGAATGGCGTATTTTGAAAAATACGGCGGAGTTGTTCCTTTTAACAGGAAATAACGCAGTTGTTCTTTTAACAGGAAAGATGGTATAAAAAATATATTTTAGTGGTGAATTCCTATTCCAATTATTTCTGAGAAGCGCGTATTTCTTCATGGATGAATCATAAAAGGATACTCTCCATATATTACTTTAAAGAAAAATTACCTTCATCCATGACTTTTTACATAATTTAGAGTTAATTAAACCAATATCATTACAATTACAAAGATTTTTCAGTAAAAATATTTAAGTAGACTTTTTTTTAGCATCGCATCTCACTACCCTGTTCAGGTTCTATGCTAAACTACTAATTATACTAATGTGTTATGGATGAGGGAGGTTGAGTTTAGAAGAAGTTTACCCGCATTTGTGTGTATAGCAAGTGTAAAATCATTTAGGGGAAAACCACCCTCAGCACACCCAACAGGGATTCGAACCCTGATCTCCCTGTTAGCAATAGTCTGGTCTATTGCAAGAGTGATGCCTTAGACCATGCAGCCACCGAAGTAGGTTATTTAAAGTTAAATTACACATTTGTGTTGAATTTTTTGTCAGTTTGTGCTATTTTTACATGAAAAATTAATATTCATATGACAAAAATCTAAAATTATTAAATTACCTGTTGTGAAAGTAACTAAATTTATCATTTTAGGACAAAATAATATGTTAATCATGATTGCAATATAACATTTTGTGAATTATATTTGGTCGGTGACCTGGTGGTCTAGGGGTAAGGTGTCAGACTTCTGTGCTGGTGGCCGGGGTTCAATCCTCGGTCCCGGCACAGATTTATCTGATTACCAAACCCTTCCTTCACCTCTGACAAGACATCTTGTGAATGTGAGGAATGCCAGGCCTCCACCGTGGTTCGGATTCCACGTTAAACTGTAGGTCCTCCATTTCATCTCACAATCACACTACCATTACACATTAGCGTAAGTGCGTATAACCCAAACGGGTAGTAAGACGCGGTGCTAATAATAATAATTATTATTATTATATTTGACTAGTTTTTAGGATTGTCATTGACAGGTTGATAATAATACTAACCAACCTAACAAAACCTAACCTTTAATTAATGATAAGTGCATGTAGTGTTTGGCATTGTTTAAAAAAATATATATATTTATGTCGTAAGAGTGGTCAAAGTGAGAGTGAACTAAATTCATACTATTTTTACAAAATTAATTATAAATTTTATTTGAAAAGCTCTACTAAAATTACTATCCATGGTTGAAATGGCCTTGGGCAGATAAATATCAACCATGTCCAAGGTTTTACCATGTAACTATAATAATATATAATATTTAGCTCCGCGTCTTAGTACCCGTTCGGGTTATACGCTTTAAGTACTAATTACGCTAATGGAATAGGAATTGGGAAGGTTGAATTAGAGGAAGTGAACCCGCATTTGCGTGGAGGTAGAGTGGAAAACCATTTAGGGAAAACCACCCTCAGTTCACCCGACCGAGATTCGAACCTTGATCTCTCCGTCCTCGGCGGTCGAGCTCAACACGACAAGCGCGTTAGCCAACTACGCCACCGAGGCGGGTTTCCATGTGACTGAGCAACAATAATTGAGAACACCAATTTAACTGGGAACTTCATCAGTGCACACAGACAGACTTTTATTAATATAGATACTAAAGTTATATAGATATGCAACATAATTATATGGAAAAAATTCCCTCCAACATATAACATTTTTTTTTAAATATTCAAACTTTGATTCGGTTTTGAGAATATTTCATATCATTCAATTCGACTTAGCTTCAGAATGAAAAAGTGTAATTCACCCCCTATCCTCTAAAATCAACTGACACTCAACCGTTTGAATGGGATTACATATGTGACAATCAATCACTCAAGTTCAGGATGATTAGCATGTTCAGGTCCAACACCTTAAATTAGTCTGTATTGTGTCCGTCTTCTGAGCTATTTATTATGGGTTAGATTCCTGGCATGGCCGAATAATGCAGCATTGGTAAAATGTGGGTTCACCCTTCCACAGGGATGAATTAAAGGCCAGCGTCTGAATGTTGTGTCTGTTTTAGATTTAAGTTAGTTTGTAAGTTATGTGCTTATATAATCAGTTGGTTCAGAAAGCGCAAGTTAAATACCTGAAATAAATTAGATTAAGATGTTCACCAGTGGGGGTTGAGTCAAACAAATGATAATCCTGGTTGCTGATTGCGTTAGCTTAAGAGAAGTGGTTTAAGCCATTGTGGGATAAGAAAAGGGCTGTTCAGGTATTGCTGTGGTTGAGGTATTCAGATAATTGAATCAGTCAATGGCTGAGTTTTCATTAATATGTGGTCAGGCCCACTGTAAAACAATGTAACGTGATCTCTTACAATAAATTTGTTCATCCAGGATAGCGAGACCAAAAGTTGGGTGTCTGTTAAATGTAAAGAGGTCTCTGTACATGTCGATATGAATAGTACATAACAGAGTTTTGTGCCCTACTGTTTCTTTATTGTGTGTGGGTGAAGCTGTCCCCAAGTCCCTAAAGGCCCCAAGAGTTTGAGTAAAAAATAATATTGGAACATCTCCCCCTACCAGTTTGATGGGGAAGGATATACGATCGCTACACAGCCCTGTGTTTCAAATAATGAGAGGTGGGGTGGTGTGTGTGTATTCAACTCAGCGTAAATATGATTTCAGTTAATTTTTGCTTCTATACAAAAACCTACTATTTGAAGCTTGCAGTTAAATGTCCCAGTTCCACAAATTTTCCTTTTTTTTTTCCAAAATACCTGTGTTTTCCCAATGTGATTGTATCAGCCCTGAATGAGTTATGTATGTATAAACAAAGGTAGGCTATGTTAAATATAAATGGTATCATAGCGTTATGGATACCATTCTCTTGAGACTCCCTCACACAAGTAGAAAGTGTAACATAAACTGCTATTTAATTTTGTGTTAAAGTTAACATAAAATGCATCACCTCTTCCAGTGTTAGGTCTACATGTAAAAAACTTGACATTTTATTATTATTATTATTATTATTATTATTATTATTAGCACCGCGTCTTACTACCCGTTCGGGTTATACGCACTTACGCTAATTATTGTGAGATGAAATGGAGGACCTACAGTTTAACGTGGAATCCGAACCACGGTGGAGGTCTGGCATTCCTCACATTCACAAGTTGTCTTGTCAGAGGTGAAGTTGACATTTTAAGCTAATAACACTTTGAAGATAGAGTGGTTGCTCCAGTTCATGCTACATTCATTTTAAATTATTTCATATAAGGCACCAATTTGTTAATATTTAATAGCCTACTGAGCTTTGCTATTTAATATCCTCAATGATTGACTTTTGAAAATTATTCATATACTGCTTACAGAAAAATAAATAAAGTTATAATAAATTTCCCTTCATCTTTTTACTGTCCAAATAATATTTTTAGTAACTACAGTAGCACATCACTTGCCTTTCTTTTTAAGTTGACAACTCATGTGTGTGTAAAAAAAATTCAAATTTTACAACATTAAGATTAAATTTTAGTTACTGATAAAGTTTATAAGAGGGAATGCACTTGTACAGCTTATCGTTGGTAGGGAGAATAAGGTTGGAGTTTCAAGTGGGTGTAAGGCCTACTAAATGGTTTCGCCCTCTCTTAATGCAAATTTGGGTACATTTAATAATCAAGAATATTTTTATTTTACTATAAAGTAGGTTAGTGTTGACTCTATGCTTAAAGTCAAAAATCGCTATGATGTTTTGTTGAATATCTCTCCTGTGTATTAAAACAGGTTTTCCATTCAACATTTCTAGCTTTTAAGGAAGTGTGCAAATCATAAATTTTATATTTATATTGATAAAATTTTCAACTACTTGGTTAAGTGCGTAGTCAATGTGCAGCATTTACAGCTTGATATTAATTTTTAATTGACATCTAAATTAATTAGCATGCTCCACCTTAACCAATAAAATCAAAATACTCTCATTCAATTGGGCGTTTTATTTTATTTTCCCATCATGAATGTGGCTTTTATTTGTATACACCCTGTTGCCAATGAATATATTTTCAATACACATGTCAGTACATTTTCAAAATACTCTAATTTTGGAATGTGAATCAAAGGTACATGAGGTACAAAGTTGTTCAAAATTGTATAGATATACAAGTTATACACGGCAGATGTGTTCCCAAGAATTGCCATGGATACCAATTCCGCGTAAAAGGGGAATCTCTTAACCTGTAAGAACAAGGATTATGTTCCAATTTATTCAATAAGTCGCAGCTAATTCTTAATTACAACAATGTTAATAAGAAATTTGGCTGTGTTTATTAAGTACAAATATAATTTATTAAAAATGAAGTAATTTAATATTGAAAATAAAAATTAAAGAAACTAGAGTAAAGCTAATAAAAAGAAATAAGGAATTTTAATGTTTTATCATTTATTATCATATCATGCATACTTCTGGCAAAAGTGTAGGCAGCTGTTTTCCCCTTGGAGATAAAAATGGATGAGCGGATTCCCAGAAGATGTGGAACGTGTAGTCGGAGACAATAAGTGTGCGTGCGACCATCAGTTGAAATGCTGTGTTGTTTAGTATGGAACGCTTTAATAGAGGATTGAGACATCATCTTTAATTTTTTACTGTAAGGGTCTTTGTAACATTTCAGCACATCTCTACTTACCTCCTCAATTTAGAACTTCTCAATAAGTCAGGTCCATGTTCATGAAAAATATTAATTGCCGAGTTGATCATTTTGAAGGCCTTGGACATAACTTTTGTTGTGAGTGTTCTCAGAGGCTCTACTTTTTCTGGACACAATTCTGATTCCTCTCTAAAATTTTCCTCTTTTATAGCCATTAAATTTTCATTTGGTCAAATCCTCTTTATGAGATGTTAGGAGCTCATCTATATTTTCTTTATTAAAGTCTGTGAATCCAATCTGTTGTGCTATGTCTACAATCTCTCCCCTTGTGCTACCAAGCTCATTTCTCCACTGCAACATCGGGAATGTCTGCTACAGTTTCAGGCCATAGCTTCTTCCATACACCGTTCACGCATCGAGAAGTGATTTCATTCCAGGCGAATGATGTCAATCGCAATGTTAAACTTGCGCCAAAACTCCTTAATGGTAGGTTTATTGTCTGTATCACACTGTTTGATAGCATTTATAAAGTTCTGAGAAGATAATAGCTCTCAATAGCAGTGATCACTCCTTGGTCCATGGGCTGAACTATAGATGTGGTGTTAATTTAATTAATTAATATTACTACCCATTCGGGTTATACGCACTTACGCTAATGTGTTATGGTAGGGTGATTGTGAGATGAAATGGAGGACCTACAGTTTAACGTGGGATCCGAACCACGGTGGAGGCCTGGCATTCCCCACATTCACAAGATGTCTTGTCAGAGGTGAAGGAAGGGTTTGGTAATCAGATAAATCTGTGCCAGGACCGAGGATTGAACCCCGGCCGCCAGCACAGAAGTCTGACACCTTACCCCTAGACCACCAGGTCACTGGTGTGGTGTTGAGAGGAAGAAATAAAAGTTTCATATTTTCATTTAACTCCACAACAGGAGGATGACTATCAACATTGTCAAGCAAGATAAGAATTTTAAAAGGAATTTTTTCCTTATTAGAATAGGCCTTCAACTCATCCTTAAGATATCTGGAAAAATGTTCACAGAAAATCGTAGAGGTCATCCATACTTTCTTATTGGATCTCCAACTAACAGGCAATCTGGTTTTAACATAACCTTTTAATGCCCGAGGATTTTCTGAATGGTAGATCACGAGGGGCTGTAACATGTAATCCCCGCAAGTGTTTCCTTCAAAAAGAAGTGTACAGCGGTCTTGGCCGCCATGAATCCGAGTGCTGTTTTTTCTTCATATAAATAAATGTGAGACTTGGCATTCATTTCCAGAACAGGCCAGTTTCATCAAGAGTAAACACCTGCTTTGGTGTGTATCCTCCCTCTGCAATGGCTTGTTTGAATGTATCACCTGCAACATGGTATGCGGCGACCGCCTCCCCAGTCAGTTTTAAATTGTGGCATGCATGTCGATTTTTGAAACAGTTAAACTAACCTGAACTTGCTGAAAAAGCTGCTGGCTCTTCAGCATCTTTTGTAAGGATCTTCATACAGACTCTTCGCTTTCTCTTGAATAACAGCTCTGGAGTGTGGCATGCTGTGCTGGTTGTAATGTTCTATACAGTTGGTTAACATTTTCTCCATTTTCTCCATTGTGCCCAACCATAATTTAGTCACTCTAGTTACACTAAGATTTGTAGAAAATTGCGAACTTTTACTAATTAATTCCCCATTAGCACGAATAGTTCTTACTGTTGAATCACTCGGTCCCATGACGGATTGAATGTCAATGCTAAGCTCCTCTTTATCAAACCTTTTCAGAACTTCTAATTTCACTTCTAACAAAGGTGAGTTCCGTACTTTTTTTTCCCAAATTTACCACTTTTCACATTATTTAGATTACATTATTTGCGTTTTACCGAACTGTTGTGTCTAAGAAAACAACAAAAGCCCAAAAATATGCCACCTGAAGCTTAGTTACTACATTGTTGAAAGAGCGTGCGTACAGCACTGAGAAGCAAAGGGTGGGGATGATGTGCACAAAGAGGTGCATGAAGAGTTGTACAAAGAGCATTTTGACAAATGAGGGAGTTTGCACGTGTTTCCATCTATCAATCAACAAGTGAACCTTACCCGCCTCGGTGGCGTAGTTGGCTAACGCGCTTGTCGTGTCGAGCCAGACTGCTGAGGATGGGGAAAACGAGGTTCGAATCTCGGTCGGGTGAACTGGGGGTGGTTTTTTCTAAATGGTTTTCCACTCTCTCTCCACGCAAATGCGGATTCACTTCCTCTAATTCAACCTTCCCAATTCCTAATCCATTATAGTAATTAGTACTTAAAGCGTATAACCCGAACGGATAGTAAGACTTATTAAATATTATTAACAAGTGAACCACGCAGTTTCCTTGCATCGTTGCACCATTTCTCCTCACAAATCAATATCTGGGTATATTTGAATACATGAATAATGAAAGCGTGTATAGTGGGGTTTGCCTGTACATTCTGTGTAAAAAATGCAAGAGGTATCCTACATACAAAACTAACTTTTTACTAAATTTGGATCTAGGCTACTTTGTTATTTGGTTCCTACACGTCAAACTCGGCTTCAATAAGCTTTTTCTTCACCCCACATCATATACACATATTTTAATCCAGCTAATGGGGTAATGATAAGGAAGGTAGAATTTAAAATTTGCATAAACAAAGAGTGGAAAATAATTAGGAAAAAGCAACCTAAGTAAATTCAGCCTCGACTCAAACCTTGACCTCATCATCATCATCATCATCATCAGAAAACCAGATAATACCTTAATTTATAAATGGATATCTACAATTTCAAAGATGTAGCAAAGTTTAAGTTCAAAAGCTGTGGCAGTTCGGGTTTTGGATATCTGGGTCTAGCCCTCTCACTTGTCTGAAAAGTGAAGGTCATTGAAAGGGGGTACTACCTGAACTATTGTACTCAGACCATCCAGCGTGTATCGTTTACAATGAGCATTTTGAAAGAGAGTTGTTTAAAAAATGTTCACTTGTTCCCTGATTGAGGGATGGCAGCCAAACTCCCTTAACCCTGTGTAGAACCTATCTGGTGTTTTCTTGGCTGTGGCCTAATGTTACATAGATATGACAAACCTGACTTCAAGTTAAGAGCTGCAACTACATTTTCTTCTGTTGCTAAAAACACCCTCTTGCCATTTGGTGCAGCATCAAAATTGGAAAACTTCAACTTTCCTATGTAAGACCGTTTCCTGAAAACAAACATTGCATACCGGCATGAAATTACATGGTGAACTGTCAGATACTGGCCAAATTTATGATATTTAGAATTTTTACTGTGAGAATACTTCTTGACATAAATAATACCTTTTTTTTTTTGTGTTTGTTTATTATAGGCCCTAGTCATTTATGATCTTCCGGATTTTGTATGGACTTTATTTTGTTTTATAGAAAATAACTTTTTTTTAAAACTTTGTGTGGTAGTTTTGTACATAAAACTCTTTTGTTTTCAAATTGATTAGAAAAGATTCTTTTTAATAAAAGATTTAAACACATTTTGTTACAAAGCTAGAAAAAATTATCATATAAATGAATTAAATATTAAATTTTTTAAATCAGATTTAGGCCTAACAATAATTTGGATTAGTGTGGTAGTGTGGTAGAGAGCGAAACAGTTTTGCACACACAATGCGATATTGCAGTTTTCACAAAACCATCTAATGACTACACCTAGAATTTTTTTATGAACTAAGACAGCCTTAGGAAACATTTACAGAACACTATACCCAAGCGTTTCTTGGGCCAATGTGTATGTAAACATTTAAAAGAAAACCCAAGTGTAGCTCGGGCACGGTAACAATAGATACTTACGCTAGCCCGAGCGCAGCTCGGGTGTGGTGTTCCATGTGTTAAGAGCCAGATGAATAAAAAGTCAATAATAATATGAATAAGCGTCACTTTAAAAAAGTTGAGTAAGTTAATAAAGTTGGACGATATGAACATTATAATCGACAAAGAATCATCAACTATGAAATGTTTAAGTAACGTGTGAACACCTAACTCAACAATACATTTATAAACATAGCAGAACAGTGAGTACAGGTGTTTAGTATTAGATTCTATTTGAGTAAACAGTCACTATTTTCAAGTTAGTCTAGATCATGTTATAAAAATGAAAGTACTGTAACCAAAGTCTAAAAATTTAAATATTAGAATTTATTAAAAATAAGTTTTTAGAGTTTTATTTTATTTTATGGGATATAAAATACAAAGTATCATCACATAAACATGCTGTAGTATTAAGCCTACACCTTCTACCGTTGTATTGTAGAAAAATGAGTCGTACAAAGATTGTTGCCTTTAGCAGGCTTAAACATTATTTTATATGCATACCTGTATCCAAAGTTTAAGGTAGTGTTAAGAGGTATGTATGTATTTTTGTTTGAAAATATTATGCTATTAAATATAGGTGGCAGTGCCAGGCGGGTGTTGGATTGCTCATCGGGACTGGATGTACTGTCCCTTGTGTTGTCAATGTTTGACCTCGAGAATCCCCTAATGTGACGAAGTGATTCATGCCAATAAAATCTGTACAAAGTGCCTCAATGGTAGTGACACTTGAGTGGGCAGCTAAATCCCTGGAAGGTCATCTATGTAGGGGTGGCGGAAGGTAAGGGCCCCTGACCGCCACATACTAAGAAGGGGTGGGCACCATTACATCACATGTCCATTACATCGCATATCCATTACATTGCGTTTTGGGAACAAATACATTGCAGGTCCATCACGTTGCATTTCCCCCACCTATATACACACAACTAACCCTACTCTGACTTACAACTAGAGATGACTTGTTGAAAGGATAGTGTGGCTGACTCTCAATGTATTATGTTAGGTTCATGGGTTTTGTACCCATTTAAAATGTTTAATGAGTTGGTATCTTAAGTAAAATATAATTTATAATAAAGTGCTTAAAAACACATCATTCCACTTTATGTGATGGTAGAACGTACTTTAGAAATAAGATGAAAATATATTAAAATTACGGTACTACTAAAATTGGTCAACATTATGTACACCAAGTAATTTCCATAATATTAAAGCATAAACCAAAATAATAAACTAACCAGTCAAATTTACCCATCTGATCTTCATAAATACAATGCGACGATTTTAAATAACACAAAAACACTATTGTGCCCCAAAATACATGTAAATTCCACATTATTATATAAAATATGTTTAAAACGTTTATTATTTCTTATTTGATAATATTAGATTTTGAGTAATTTAATACATGATAGTGTTTGCTTTAAACTAATACAGGAATTAAATACACTTGTAATGAATACGGGAAAAACTCGATTTCTAAGAGAAGGTAATTTTTATAAAATTCCCATTTTCATTTTTCAAAATATATACTTATAGCTAAGAGAAATCGTAAATTTAATCATAAGAAAAATTAATTTAAAAATTGATCCTGACAATTACTTTTAAGAAAATTGAATGTGAGCTACAAATTAAATAAATTTAAGACATATTTATACAAAAATATATACATTAGGCGAAAATGAATTTTTGAAAATAAAGTATTAGAATAAACTCAGAAGAAAATATTTAAGGAATTTTCCTTCACTTTGTTGTGTATAACAATTACATCGCGTGTTTATTAAATGTTGAAAGGATAGTGTGCCGGACGCAAATTACTTATTATTATTCACAGTAAACTAGGCACTATTATTTTTTAAGTGCCCATTTAACTACGGTATTTAGCTATCTACATAAATTTCACTAATTGATTATTAAATGAACTACAGCAATGTATGGTTAATTAAATTACATTACTATGTTATTATTATTATTATTATTATCATCATCATCATCAGTATTCAATTGGCGCTTGCCATGAGTGGACGTGTTTTTATTAAGCTTCGCAAGTGACCTCATTCCGTGTGCTGAGTTTGCCTTTCCTTAGGCCTGGTAAGTTGTGTAGCATGTCAATCAGACAGATTGGACAGCTATAATTAAATATCAATATTTTAATAATTTACGAAAGAAGGAAACAATATTAACATATTTAAAAAAGTAATCTACCTCAAAGTTTATTTTCTCCCACTAAATGCAGTCAAATAAAATTACGTATCTCCCTGAATTGAAACACGTGGTTGTTCAAAAATATTGTCTTTTGATAAATACTGTAACAGTTATATCAAAGAAGAGGATTAACATTATCATATTTATGAATAAAATACGTTAACGCATGCCCTTTGCCATTGGATGATGTCGGATACATTTACATACGCTTGCCATGCTGTCTACAAGAAAATATAGTAAAATACATCTATATCACAAATTCTCATAGAAATAATAACTGATCCTAAATAATATAATCAAACCAGATATATTTAAATAGAAGATGCTTTGGTATATACTCATCATTTCAAGATGTCCTTGGATTTGATTGCCACATATTTGAAAAGATGGCAGCCACACGTGCTTGCATTATAACACCTGGCTAAGAAAAGGTGTGTATATTGAGATCGACACACTGACCCACTCCAGGTCAGAAGACTAGCTGAAGTTCAAGGAATCATGTTTTCCCCTTACCCTGCAAGCGGCCAACACGGATTCATTTTCTTTTCACTCCACCTTCATCCGTCCCTTTCCTTTTCTATATTTCTGAGTTTATCAATCTTTTTGCTTTGTTCCGTTCGTATCAGATTTGGGACTATATGTAGGGCTGCTCCCGGGTTCACATTATACCCGTTCTACTACAACCAAGTGTCGAAGTAGGAACTTCTGCATCGTCAATAATCTAGAAGAGCGACGACCATGGAGTATTGGCCGTCAAATACACCGTCACCCTGGCCAGGACGTCTTGCTTGGAGTACTTGAGTATCCTGAAATCGTCGTTAAGTCCTTACGACTTAGGGTCTAGTTTTTGTTAAAAGGATGTAGATCTAGATTTTTTATTTTTTTGTTGAAGCATTTTTTGTTAATTTAAATTTATAACAAATGGATAGTTAATTCATTTAAAATTTTGTTGACTTCAAGATGGAAGAGTTTCTGTTAATTCATTTAATATCGTGTCCTGCAGCCTGAAGGTCAATTTTAATTTTAGTGACTTTGTGAATCAAGTCTTAGCTACTATTTTTTCCTGTGTCCTTATGATACAGTCTTTACATTATGAGCCTTCGGCTTAGAAAGCTGTAATGTCTTAGTCATAGACTTGCAAACTTCCACAAGTTCCATTAACCTATTTTGAGGCAATATTTCTCATGACGTTGTGTACGTCGTGTGCATCTGTTTAATTTTTGGATGGCTACAACCAGGGTGTCAGTCTTGTTTTCCATGTCAAAATTGAGTCAGTGGAAATCTATATTTTTGGTTGGTCAAGTAGTCACGCTTCTCGTGCGGTATTAGCTTCGGTGAGCAAACCAGGGAGCTTCAGTAGAGTCATAGTGGGGTCCGAGCAAATAATACCTATTTTTCTTTGCCGGTTGTTTGGCTCCTATTGTTTTGAGTTGCTCTTAGTGTAATTGCTATTAGAATTTTATGTACTATTGAATGCTCTGGCAGTACCGAAAGCGAATAAGACCAGCCATAGTACTATTTTGTTGACACCTGTCTCTTAGCCATCAACCGCTGTTATCAACAAATCTTTCTGTTGTTTATAATTATCCGAAATGTTTAAAGGATATTATTTTGAAAACCCAATCAAGCAAAACTGATTAAAATTTACATGTATATCTTGTTCAATACCTTCAGTTAGTAACTATTTGATTGTCCTGCTTTTTAGAAAAACTTCTACCTGTAGCCTGGCGGCTGCACAGCCCTTGTAGCTACAGTCAATACATCACAATTCTCAAAGTATTATTGTTTGCATCAAGCTTCAGACGTATAGCCTTTAATATTATTGTAAACCTTAAATTTTGTTATGTCTGTTTTATTTAATAAATCCCTTTATTGTTAAACTTATTCTTTTTCATTTTAATTTGTGTAACCTGTAGCACACAAATGCCTCAAACTGCGCCTGTAGTCAGGTTCAATGTGTCAGTTGATTTATTCAATATGCTGGGCAGTGGGGACAATTGTGCTAAATGCTCCCGTCAATTCTTTGACCAACAAAGATTCATTTAGTGTTCTGGCCCTTGTAAAACTAGGTTTGATCTTGACTGCTTCATTATTAATGATGCACAATATGAGTTTAAAAAAAATGATAAGTGGGACTTCTACTTTCAAGTGTGAACCATGTACTAAAATACTCAAGTTTCATTTGGGGACAACACCTTAACCAAATATACTACTGCACACGTTCTTCTAGCTTGGCCGCAGAAGCCGCCTCAGGTAAATAAGTATTTTGAGGAGTTACTCAAAGCTCCATCAGCTGATCGGGATGCAGATAAGATATAGCTGTTAAATCCCCTGATTTAGCATGGTCTACGATATGTCTACTCAGGTAAAATATCTGAGACAGCAATAACGCTGTGCTTAAGTCCCAAATTTCGGAGCTTTTAGCTTCCAGGTCCCCAGTTTGCTTGGTTTCAGTAAAACTCAATGCTCCTTATCTTCGCAATTTTCTATGCCAATTGAATCTTCCACATCTACATCTCACCTATCTAATTCACTAAAATCACCCAAATTAACACTGAGCTAAGCTTTAAATTCTAATAAAAAAGTTATATCGTCGACTCTAAGTCTGTTGTGCAATCACCAGCTGGGTTACAGTCTGCGTCAGCAAGCGCTGAAGACGGTTTTACGGTGGTGTCAGATCGTAAAAGCAATTCAGCGAGTTCCAACGTGCGTGAGCATCCGCCGGTTCAGCGCTCACGTGCCAGAAAGTTGCTGACTGGTAATAAGACAGCCACCTACCTGCAAACAGGGAACAAAGTTTAAAAAAAAATCTCTATTCGTTACTTGTTTTTCTCCTGAAGTATCTTCCCTGGCCATTCAATCTTATTTGTATAAAGAACTCAATCTTGATTACCTTGTTTGTGCGAAATTGAAAACTAAATTTAGCTCATATTCCTCCTTCCATATTTCTGTCAAAGAAAATGATTTTCCCTTGAGAAACAAAGGTGATATTTGACTGTCTGGCTGTTTCATTGCACCTTACTGTGGGAAGTTTCTACCTGAGCAAATAATCTGTGAGGAGTCCCCCTGTGTGTCTGCTCCAGTAAAGGCTGCTGTTGCATCCGACCTTGGCTCTCAAGAGGATTTAACTTGAACCCCACTCGTGACAGTCGATGGAGGTTTGGAGGTTACCTCTCAACCCATCTCCCAGTGAATAATAGTGGTATTATATTATATTAGCAAAATGTTCGGGGTCTACGAACCAAAGCAAGGGAATTATTCACAAATGTTTGTTTGCATGAATACTCTATAATTTGTTTAGTTGAAACTTAGCTCTCTAGTGAAATTGTTAATGAAAATTATTTTCCTCCTAACTATAATATTTATAGAGCCGATAGATTATATGATGAAGCTACTATCTCAAGGGGTGGTGGTGTCCTCATTTCTGGAATTTATTCTATTTCTGGAATTTATTTTATTTCTGGTGAGGCCAGGAGAACTGACCTAGATTGTATTTAAATCCCAACATTTGATAGCCAAAAACTTTTAATTGGGAACATATATCTTACTTACCAAATAACAGTCGAAGCATTTAAGAATTACTTTACTTTTCTTGAAGGTGCTTTGGCTAACCACCCCTATCAAATAATACTATTATATGATTTTATTTGCCCCAAAGTTGATTGGAAATATCATCATGCCCAAAACATTTCACGTTTCTACATTAAATTAAAAGCTACTCAACTTCTTGCTTCGACCAACATAATAGGATTAGATCAACTCAATGAAGCTGATAATGACACTAACCTCCTTGACCTTGTTTTTGCTAATTTTAACCTCGCCTTAGTAACTCATAGCTATCATTCACTAGTGAATATTGATTTAGCACATCTGCCCTTATTGATTTCCCTTGATGTACCTATGGATACTAAAATTAACGACACCCCTACATCATATATTAACTCTGCACGTAGTGATTACCTTAATCTTTACAATGACCTGGCCACTGTTGATTGGTCTTGTGTTTATTCTACTACGGATGTTAATTTGGCTGTAGATAATTTTACCAATTTAGTTCTAAGGAAAATGAAAACGCATATTCCTCAAATTACCATTCTTAATTCATCCAAATACCCGAATTGGTTTTCTTCTACTCTTAAATACTATATTTGGAAGAATTTTATTTTTGTTAAAGTTTAAAATAACAAATAATGGCGTATTCTATTCACATTGTTCTCACTTTCGTAAATTAGTTAAAACTACTTTGATTATAGACAGAGCCAATTGGATGAACTCATTTGAAAATAGTATTAAATGCAAACCCAAGGAATTTTGAAAATTTGTTAAAAACAATCGTGTAAATAAAGTTTCCCCGTCTAACCTAGAAATTAATGACAGGATTATTGCTGATCCTGTATTCATTGCTAATGAGTTTGGGAGCCTTTTTCATTCCGTTTATAATAATTTAGCCCTTTCTGTCTTACCCTGCCCCGTTATTGAAACGAGCGAGCCCTCATATCCTTGCCATATTATATGATTGGATGTTGCTAGTGCTATCAAAAATTGAGTTCTTCTAGATGTTCCGCGACAGATGGAATTCCAAGTTTTATTGTTAAAGGCTGTGCCAGTATTTTTATCCCTTTATTAACCTATATATTTAACATTAGCCTGTCAAATGGAACTTTTCCTCTTACGTGGAAACAATCTGTTGTCATACCTATTTATATAAAAAATGGGGCAAAAACAAATACTTCTAATTATAGACCAATTTCCTGCTTAAACACTTTCTCCGAAGTATTCGAGAAAATCATACATGAGCATACTTTCCACCACCTTAAAAATAAACTATCAGATAATCAACATGGCTTTATAAAAAATAAATCTACTGTCAC
>CABEEJ010000939.1:0-22906 GCA_901482245.1 Timema douglasi | reverse complement strand
CTTTTTTTTTGTAACTATTAATCATTATATAACATTATTTAGCCATTTTTGTTTATTTTATTTTCTCGTGTAAATATATGTATTTGTATGGTACTTGTGTACTTTCAGTGCTGGCCTGTTATGGGTCTTAGGGCTGTTGGCCAGCACTATAATAAAGGAAATTAGAAATAATAATTATTGATCACCGTGTCTTACCATCCGTTCGGGTTATACGCTGTTAATATGTTAATAAAAGTTTGGAAAAATATAGCTAAGTAAGATGCTCTTGTTTATTTAGGCTAAAATAATAATAGTTCCTACAAATCTATATCCTCAATGAATGTTTGAACGTAAGACTTCTGTACAAAGTTTGTCACTCGAAAAGTTGTTATCAACGTTTTATTGACCTTTTACCTTATTTCACTATGGCTATCTAACTTTTAATATTATATGGTTACTGAAAGTAATATACAAGCTAAGCTCCAACTATAAATATATTGTAATATTATAGTCATACTTACAAGTCTATAACCTAAATTATCGTTTGAACGTAAAACTACTACACAATGATTGTAATTCTAACAAATATAAATAAGTTTTTAGCTACAAACCCATTTAATTAATATTTTCGTACTTTCAAGATAATATGGATTTTGAAACCAATAGTAGGGGGGATTGGAGGTGTAACCTTGAATTAAAGTGTGTCTATTATTTTTCTGTAGATTATTGGTTATTAGGGTGCATTATCCTCAATTATTTTGATGAATGCAACCCTGTAACATTTGGAGATTTTTTTTATTCACGTGTAAGTAGGTATATTAAGATTAATTCTTTAACTAAATTTTCTTACAGCGATAATAAGTGTTAATATATGGATAAGATGCATATAATATGTGTTAATTCTTGTTCAAAATGTAGGATTGTTACGCTTGTTAAAACAGTCCAGCATATCATAATTAGCTGAATCAGAATCAAATGGCATCATTAAACTTTATCTTAACTAAATCCAACAACACACATTGTAATGTTTTGATTAGTCAGCTGACAGAGTGGTAGTCATGTTATTCTCTACGGTAATTAACTTGAAGTTTACTCACTAACCTCTACACTTTCTTCGAGTTAGTGATACCTGTAGTTTAAGCTCAGGTTATGTGATAACTTAACATTGAAACAGGCAATAAACATCTTAAGCTGAGGTTATAATTTAACCTCGACAAAATCTTACATTGAAACAGTGGCCCTAATATATTTGAATACACACAAACAAAATTATATATAATTATTTTTGTACATAAAACATGTATTCCTGTTTTTGAAGATTTTTTTTCTTCAGGTTTGTGGTCCAAAATGCCTGAAAATGGCGTTTCTCTGTTTGCAACAAGGTAGAGGAGTTAATAAGTTCCTGTCCAACCAGAATAAACACTATCATCAAATCAAATAAGGAGAGAGATGATATTCTGTACAAAAGTTTGGAAACATTATTATAGTCAGATCCAAATTCTATAATTCACTGTAATAAATCATGTGTTTCCAGTTACACGTCAAAAGACCACATTTCTAGAGCTTTGAAAAAAAGAAAATGTACTAAGGAATGTCTACAGAGTGAACCCCCACCTCAACGAAGTAGATTAGGACCATTTAATTGTAGAAAAGATTGCATTGTTTGTGGAGTACCATGTGAACCTCCTGATCCCAGGCATCCAGATAGATAGTGAGTAGTATTGAGTGCCATACAGCAAATCCACCGGGTCAGAAAACGTTCAAAGAATCCCTTTTTGAAAAGTGTTCAAAGATAAAAGATTATCATGAAGATGAAGTTTGTGTAAGATTATCAGGTGCAATTTCAGACCTTCATGCTGCTGACGCTCAATACTACAGGAACTGCTGAAAAACTTTTATCAGTACCAAAAACGTACCTGCTTTTCAATGCAGAGGGATACCAACAAAATAAATTAGAGATCCAACATTAATGGAGGTGGTTGCGATAGTGTATTAAGATCCAAGTCGTATGTGGACAACACTTGAACTACAATAGACATATGTTAATTGCAGCAGTGTAAACCAGCCGTGTAAATCTCGTTGGCAATTTATGACAGAACTATATTATTACTTTTATAGTAATTTATTGAAATATAAATAGAATAGATACAGAATGTTAAAGTATATTGACTTACAAAACCTACTCGAGGAATCGCCCTAAGAAAAGAGCAGCTTAAATAATATAACTTTCAGAAGTGAAGTTTGTAGCTTATGTAGGTAGGTTTACTACCCTTCCCCCACCTATTATCGCAACATACCTACTTATTTAAAACATTATTAATTTATTAACTATGAAAAGTTTGAAAGAAAGGTCAGGGTTGATGGGGCGGGGCTCTGGACCCCTAGAATTTGCTATCGGACCCCCCTATAAAATGATCTTTCCACGCTCTTGCACTCTGGTCTCTCAGATAATGAACTGGTGGACCAGGTAGCCAAAACGTCAGTAAAGTTAATATTACTCCTGAGGTAAATTTGTTTGTCATGTTTATAGATCTAAAAGGGAATGTTCTGCTTGTGGTCTTATGCATCTGGCATGAACAGTGGGTTTCAACTCCTAATCATAACAAGCTGTGGTCCATTAAAGATGGTGTGTCACAATGGCCCTCTATTTACAAAAGTCCATAAAAGACGTATTGTGACAAGACTCCACATCAGGCATTCTTAAATGTTTATAGGGATTATGATTGATTATGATTATTGAGAGGGGATCCACCTCTAGTGTGTGAGCTCTGCGAAGCTGCTCATAGTGTGTACCCAATTTTGTTGGAGTGTCACAAGTATTTATCTATTCGCATGGCTCTTGATTTTAATGTTTTTTTTGTTGTTTTTTTGCTATGGGTCAGCGTTTATGGAGTTATTTGTTGACACCATTTTATATTCTAGGTAAAATATTTTAATTCCAACTAAGACACTCTAATAGAGTAACTCATTGGGTTAATTCTTCATATTGATGTTATTTTTAACTATTTTAGTGTATTTTAAAATTTTTATATTGTCTATTTAGTGTTTTCACCTTTGCTGTTTTCAGCAAATGTATTCTGCCTATTCTTTTTCTACTCTAGGGTTTTATTTTGTTTAGATTCGTAATATTTTTATAAATGTTATACAATTTTGAACCTTTAATTGGGAGTAGCAATGCAGGTGAACCCTCACTTTAAAGCACCGATGTCGATGGTAGATTAAATAATTGAAACTTGTGAACCTCCCGAAGTAAGATCGTAACAAAATGGAAATTGTTAAGTTATAGGACACAGGAATCTTTGAAACAATCAACAATAAAATTAATATTCCAATAGGGCAATTTTATTAGACACATCAATTACTAAATAGGCTTAAAATACAAAAAATAAATATGTATATTGAGCAGATCGAATTGAGATCCTTCCTTGAATATTATACATCACAAGGTAAATGGTAGATAACATATAAGCAAGAGACATTAAATGTCGCAAGCAAAATGGTTGATAATATTTAAGCAATCGTCAATATAAAATAGAGAAAATATTTTAACTATTCAGAAACGAACTAGATCCTACTATTTCATGATAGTCTTAGTGATAATCTACTAATGAAATAATATGTATTAGTTTAATAGGGATACATACATACCTAATCACGATATTCTATTACGGGGTAGGCAAGAAACTGTGAATATAGCTCAAAAAACAATTTTGTACTTAATCCAACCTCACTAAATTTCTCCACACCTCACTATTCTTGCATACTCCCTTCGCTTCAACAATACCCATGCACCGAGTCATACATGATCTTTTATTCTTAAATCGCTTAATGTTTCTTTTTATAATACCCATGAAATAATATTAAAAATTAAGCAGAACTATACAACTATACTTCGTATGAGTATGTGCTCACAGTGATTGAAAGAATATTCCAAATACGCGTTTAGCCAGGCCGTAACCTCACAAATAGTGAATAGGCTGGCCCAACCAACAAACAATGTCATAAGACCCAGCGAAAGAAATAAAGATTTAATATAAAAGATAATCCAATCTGTACATCATTAATAGGAAGGGGCCTCTATTCAAGCACATTCTCAAATAGGACCTTAAACAAGCAAACAATCCGTACAGGCCAAGTAACCACTACTAGGCCTGGACAGTGTAATCCCCTACACTGACCAATTAGGAATAATACTCGAAAGAGTATTAAACAAATTCAACAGCTTGTTTTATTCCATAGTATGACACTTAAGGCCAATTCCATACCAAATTAATATATAAAATACACTAGCATCATTATGCCATAGTACATACTTAAAGACAAAAAGTAGTAACTAATATTACAGCTATAATCTGTGGCTATATACATTATTTGAGCTTGCTATTCATTTAGGGCAAGATTCTTTCCCTACTTAGTTAATATAAAGATACCTCATGACGTGGTCAACATGACTTTGACTATGAAAACCTAACTTAATTATACATAATATTGTCGACAAACTTTAGACTGACAAACACTCTTAACTTGTAAGGATAATCCTAACTAAATTACATGACTCCGAACGTCAAGTCTCAGGCTCCCTCAAATGTAAAATAAAAAAAGTATAGTTAAGACATGTGTTCTCATCTGGCTGGTGAGTCTGACGGCACCATCATCGTAACCCCAATATCTTCTAGGTTGCTGTACTGTTGAAAGGAGATGAAAGACTTCAGTAGCCGAATACAATATTAGTACTGTATTTGTGTCCAGTGGACACAGGCGTTTTATACAAGTTGAACTGACCAACCAGAAGTGGGAGGGTGTGGGGGGAGATTCTTAGGAAGGTTAGAGAAACTTTGCAAAGCTTGGAAGAACACGTAGGTGCAGAACAATGACGTACACCCTTCCGAGCCATTTTAAAATCCACTCTTGGTGGTCTCTAGTTGAGTACGGAGTTGAATGGAGGTCAGTGCTTGTCCGTGCTACTCTTCCCGTGGAGACATTCTCATCAGGCAACCTTCCCGAGGCGTGGTATGTAACAAATAATATATATAGTTAGATAGCCATAAATATTTTACTATGGGAAGTCATTTTCTCTAGCTGGGTAGTTTGTACGTATAAGGACTGCTGAACCCGCTAAACAGATAGTTACCTATTGTTTTGGACTAAGAACAGTTTTAGCATGGCACAAATTCAATATGTTGGTTTTGTCTATTTAATGTTGTGTATACACCACTGGTGGTTTTTTTTAAATCAGCTTTAATACCTTTATTATTTTCCCTACGGGAATTTTACTATGTTTTTAATTTTTGAAATCGGTGCTGATGACCTTATTGTGTTGACGTGCCGTAAAACCTTATTTATAAAAAAAAAAACTCTCAGTGTACGTTGTGGGCAAGGGTTAACCTAACTGGCCGTAGCATAAGTGCACCTAAATTTAACGAGGTCGGTTTGGTTTGCCATATTAAGCAGTGGTCACAGTTTCTAGAATTGAGATCCTATCAAAGTTGTAAAGGAAACACATACCTGTTTAGGGGTCCTTTATTTACCCCTTTGAATAACATAACACGAGTATTTATCAGCTTTCTGGTTACTTCACTCAGTTCTTCCAAACACAAGAACGTTTTTGGGATAAATTTGGCACACTCGATACATATTCACTTGATTAATAGACCATGCTCCTATTTAAAATACCCTCACTTTCAACAACAGTTTACCCCGCCCCAGCCAAAACAATGATCCCAGCACACTAGTGCATTACTCGACCGCTAACCTGTCCGCTGGCCCACTTGTGTTCGCAAATATTTACCACTCACAAACAAATCACAAAAACATAATTTTTAAACTGAATTACATAAAGCGTAAAAAAAATCCCCATATTAATCATAACTTAATAGAATCTGTTATTCTAACTCAGAGTTTGAGTATAAACCAATATGCCTGGGTCAAAAATAATAATATTTCTATATAGTAGGTGGTGTAAAACATTTCTATTTATAAATTAATGGAAAAGGACTACAATAAAATGTAGCGTTAGGTCCTGAAAAGGTTTAGGGGAGCTAAAGAAGGATTTTTGGAGTCTATGAAGATCTCCATCTTCTCCTCCCTCCCGTGAGGGCAGCACCATGAAACAAAATATATTCATACAGATTAGCGAACGATGTCAAAATGATACATATCCTTGTGTATAGGAGAGAAAAAGATACCTTAAAGTTTCTTTCTCTTACACAGTGGTATGCAGATGATAGTTTGTAAATTTCAAGCATACATTTCTATCCACTTGTATTATAGAGATAGAGATCAATAATCTATGTTGTTAACTTGTCTCTGGGTGCTACTGTTAAGAGAGTTGTTAAAAATGGCACGTTGGCTAGACTAGCAAAAAGACATATCTTTTCGGTATTTCTTTAAGTCGATACTAGATACAGAAGAAAGCCTTTTATATAAAAGTAGTTATCTAATATGTTTATTATATAAATAACCTTCACCATAAAAATCATTATTGGCAAGTTTTTTTTCATGAGCTACATTCATTTTCTTCTATTTATGTCAAATTCCTTTTGTCAGCTCGTTCTTAACCGCTGTTTATAATGAAATCTGTAGGATTCTGATGTGATCTTAATGGTATGGATGGTATAAATTGTTCGGTTGGATACACGATGAATTAGGTTCCCTTCAGTACACGTTAACTGTTTATCTTTTGTAATTGTTTTTACCGCAAGGGTTAAAACCATGCTCTTCATTTAGCATATTTTCAATGGCGAAGTGAGAAGGTGGTGGGGGGAATTTGTTTTCATAAATATGTATGCCTTTTTATTAATATTTTTTTGAATAAGTAAGTTAATTACTATTATAATATTTATAGTTAAAATATGTTTCTATTACATAAGTTCATGTAACAACAACTAAAGCAAAGTAGAAATCACAATAATAGGCCTTATTGTAAAAATATTGCATGGATTAAAAATAGAAATTATAATTGGCAATATTACAATTATAAAAAGTATTGATTGTAATTACAAAAATAATAGATTAATTTATCATAATTGGCACACATGTTACAAGAGCAAAATATTACCATGTGATTAGAAAGTTGAATTGATAGTATTAGGCCTACAATGATTAAAATTAGTGATGGAAAAAGTGACAAAAATATTACAATGGCTGTATCCGAATAGTACGTCCCCTACGCACTTGTGCACTTTACTGCACGCTTTAATAAAATACTTTTCTGGCACCCTTAAGTACATAGGGTGCATAATAGTTTTCAGACAGCAAAGTACAGCTAGAGCCATCTGGTGGTTAATTCTGAAACATCCGTTTCCATGGTAACGATAATGAATTTTTATAGTGTTTTGTCAATGACGTCAACGGTGACATATTTAAAGGTGTGAATCTATAAACTAACAAGAATCTTGAAACTTGTCACAAGAGCATAGGTAATCAAAATGGACCGAGAAAGGTGTGGGCTTGGACTAATCTTGTGCATGAGATCCCACTTAAATAATACAAGAGGATTAATTGTAATGATGACTTCCTTTTTAGAATTGTTAATACCAACCGTTTTGAATAAAGCTGTTGATGTAAGTAGGCCTACCTATTATTAGAGGTAGTAAATGACTATTTTTATCTCTTAGGCCGGTATTACACTATCACATTTTTCTTTGATCAAAGAAATATATTACATATATGTCTTTGATCAAATATATGATAAAAGATTTAACGCCGTCTTTGATCAAAGATGTGTTATTACACTACATCACATTTCTTTTACAATCGCTACAATATATGTTATTAAAATAATTGACTCCAATGGTTTAATTCCAAGTGCAACGACTGTGAGTGTTATTGTGATAATCTCATTGCTGCTTGGAACTAAAAGAAAACCTGTTAAATGATTGTGGATTCTACTTTGGGTTGGGAGACGAAATTCAAGAGGGATTAACAGTTGCCTGCTAAAGGAACTTCAAACTGAAGATCCGGAATCTTATCAAAAATATTTACGCATGAACGGTGAAACTTTTAAATATTTGGTAGCAAAAGTCACTCCATTAATTAAAAGAAAAAATAAACACCTAAGAAATCCTATGACTGATTCGCACATGCAGGATAATCTTTCAGGTGCCATTTTCTTTGATCAAACCTTAGAGCATGTTCTATAACGAAAATATGTGATCAAAGATCTGTAAAATATTTCTGTGATCAAAGATCTTTGAGGAGTCGTCAAAGTTACATCACATTTTCTTTGATCACAGATCTTTGATCAAAGAAATTTGACAAAAATGTGATAGTGTAATACCAGCCTTAGAGGAATAGTGTGAAATGTTTTTAAGACTAGAATAATAAACTTGTGTATTATAAAAGATCTTGGCCTAACTAACACATTAAATTACTATTTGGAGATATGTGATTTATAAACAAAGCTCACCCAAAATAAATATTTCGCTGCTTTAAACATGGTTGGATAAATCGAGCTATTTTTAAGGAGAGGGGCTGCAGTGGCGAAGCCAAGGGGGTGTGCCCCCCCCCTACCCCCAAAGTGTTGTTGGATCATTTAAAATAAGAATAATTAAACCTAAATATGTGCTCATATAAAGCACTTGGAGTTAGTAAATTCCTTCCTTCAGTTACTATTAAAAAGGCTCCAAATAGCTTTTAGAGATATTTAGTATGGGAAAATTTTCTCTGCCCCCCCCCCCCCCCCCCNAAATTTTCCCTGCCCCCCCCCCCCCCTCTCACCCTACGAAACTTTCTTCCTCTTAAAATTAAAAGACTTACCCCCAGACCACCCTTCCAAACTTCTTTCTGCTACACTCCTGAGAGAGGGTTGGACCAAGGGCTATGTGATACAGTACCCTTTAGTATAAAGGGATGGGATGGGGTCTGGGGGTCTTAATTAAACTTTCAAAAGCAGACTTCTTGAAAAAAGGTACAAATAAATGTAACAACTATCCTAATCAGTTATAGTAACAGTCTTGGAATGTAGGCTAATCCATCGCTCAACCATTTGTGGGGGGAGGGATATGCCCCCTTTTCCCCCTGTGAATCCGCCCCTGGGTCTCAGGTGTCAATCACAGTATACTAGACTGCCGATAATGGGGTGAGATTTAGGTTCAAATCTCGGAGGGTTTTTTTCCCTCCACACAAATGCGGGTATACATGCTCTAATTATAACATTCATAATCTAAGGACAATTGTCGTAATTAGTACATAAGTGTATAATCTAAGTTCGGCTAACGCTATGCAAAAGAGTAGTGTATCCATATTACACTGGTTTATTAAATTGTATGAAGCATAAAATAAATTTTGGTTCATTAAGAATACTCAAACCTATATTGTCACAATAGATGGTCGCACACTGATTCACTAGCATTTGTTTTTTAAATAAAAAATACTACACATACACACAGGTTTTTTTAAAAATTTATTACATCTCATAAATAAATTTATAGTAAATCTCCTTTAGGGTGGTGACTCGGCTAGAAAGACATTGCCGCACAAACGTCCGAATATTAAGGCAAACCTCTTTTAACTTTTTGAGGTGAGGTATTAATTTATAAGCCTGTGTGAAATTTAGAATCCTAATTAAGATTTGGATTCAATTCACAGTTGATTTAGAAATTGATATAAGACTGGAAAACATTTGTATAGTAATGACAATGGGTGATGGTTTCACAAAACTAAATGTTTGGTAATATAATTAGAAGGTTCAGGAAAGATGGATTAGGAGCATATAAATATAACTAACACAATATGGCTTTTAAAATGAAAAGAACAAAATTTATTTTTATTAATAGAATTAACAAGTATATAGGGTAAACATACCAGTAGTTGACCATTTAAGGGGAAAATCCACTTTCACATTTTTTTTGAGAACACAATATAATCGATAATAATTGACACTGCACAAGAAATTGTATTTTATTTATTTCTGAATGCACCCCTTTTATGTAAAAATTGAATAAATCAATACTGTAGTAAGGGTGACCTGGCGGTCTAGGGGTAAGGTTTCAGACTTCTATGCTCACGGCCGGGGTTCAATCCTCAGTCCCGGCAAAGATTTATCTGATTACCAAACCCTTCCTTCACCTCTGACAAGACATCTTGTGAATGTGAGGAATGCCAGGCCTCCACCGTGGTTCGGATTCCACGTTAAACTGTAGGTCCTCCATTTCATCTCACAATCACCCTACCATTACACGTTAGCGTAAGTGCGTACAACCCCAACGGGTAGTAAGACGCGGTGCTAATAATAATAATAATAATACTGTAGTAAATAAAAAATAATGTATATTTTAGGCCATAATCTTCCAGTAGTTGATCACTGTTTTCCAGTAAATGACCAGACACATGCCAGTTGTTGACCAGTGACATTTTCCTGCCTATTTTAGCTCCAGTTAAGTTTAGAGTAAGAGCTTTAGGGCTGAAATACCTCAAATTAAAGTAAAAATATAATTTTAACATCCTAGAGTACCTACAGTTTTATTTTCAGTTTTATGAATACTTATAACATTATAGGTTATATAACTTTGTAAATGTAGCTATACAATGCAATAGAAAGAGATCATAAAAAAAGGTAGGCCTACTCTCTTTACAGTAAACAATTAACTATTTATTTTACTTAATATTAACAAAGAAACACATATGCAACTAGGCCTCACTGCTCAGTGATTACTGTGTGACTACATTTTGTTATAGGCTATCTATGACAGATTAATTTGCCTTGAAAATTTATACTTAATTCTATCTCCAGATGTTTAATATTTCTGGTGTCTCAAGTTTTTCCAAAATTTGATGATTTTCAACTACACTAACATCTTCGTCATTTGTCTTAAATAAAAGTCGTCCAGCACAATCGTTGGGTATTAAAGACATAACTTCAGTTTCACAGTCAAAAATATCTTGCACAATACAAACATACTTGTGATTAGACTTTTTCCCAGGAAACGACACCAAAACAATATCACCATTTTTGAAACACCTTTCTGTAACATTGTTTGTGGTTGATTGTAAGTCCGTCTCATCATCTGTGTCTGAGAGATTAAGAAGACTTTCCATTCTTCCTCTTTTTCAGTTTCACTGGAAGTATCATGTTTTATCACCTTTCGTTTTTTCTTGGCAGCTACAACTTTGTCTTTTTCTTTCTGATCTTTCTTTTGTTGTCTTGCCATAACTTTATTTCTTTTATTTTCTTCTTTCTGTTCTTTCACCTTCTCTTTGTCTTCCCAGTATGACATCCATTTTTTAGACTTTGCTGCGTGTGGGAGCCTTTCTTTTTTCTTTCGTTTTGACGATTTTTGAGGAGATTCTGGTGGCCACAATATATGGTCGAGAAATGATGGGCGTATATAGTGTTTTTTTTTTATTTTGTCAGATCTAGTTGGAGTAACTTCTGAAGATCTGATAATAGTTGAAATTATGGGCTCCCCTGCTTGTGATTTTGAAGGCGTAGTCACACGCTCTAGCTCCTCATCTGGCATGTCACCACTCACTGTAGAGCAATTATTATGTACCAAATGCTCTTCCTGATTAATTATTCCGGTTAAACTGTCACTGTTGCTTATCCCAACACTAGTTTCTATCTGCTCCCCAATACATTTTGTTCGTAGTTTTTTCTAAACATGAAAAAGTTCCTTTGCAGATTCATCACCTTCCCAGCCTTTAGCATATGACATTCTGAACTCCTCTGCTCGCCCACCTTTCATGACAGATTCAAAATAGAGCAACTGTTCAACTTTGAATTTGGATGGCTTCAAAGTCATTTGGTCACCAACGATTCTTGTTTCATGGTTCATACATTTTGTATAGTCAATTGTATCAGCATTAAATGGAAAGAGTCCACATTTTATAAATACATTTTTCACAGTTTTTACTGAAACACGAGATATAGCTGTATCTAACAAAGAACCGAACATCACTCTAGTCAATGCCCTATGGGGAAGATATGGACATAGCAGTTTTTTGCTGGGGAACATGTGGACATAAAGTTTCCTTTGATATAATACCCCATTCCACATAGGTTTTATTTGTTTATTTTATCATAAAGTTTACATATGACTATAGAGCACAGAATAAAATAATAATACTTTTTAATATTATTATTATTATTAGCACAGCGTCTTACTACTTGTTCGGGTTATACACACGCTAATGTGTAATGGTAGGGTGATTGTGAGATTAAATGGAGGACCTACAGTTTAACGTGGAATCTGAACCACGGTGGAGGCCTGGCATTCCCCACATTCACAAGATGTCTTGTCAGAGGTGAAGGAAGGGTTTGGTAATCAGATAAATCTGTGCCGGGACCGAGGATTGAACCCCGGCCGCCAGCACAGAAGTCTGACACCTTAACCCTAGACCGCCAGGTCACCTTTAATAAAATTGCACAAACAATTGGACATATTTACAAAATGGATATATTAATGCTAAGAATTGAATTATTGACAATAATCAAATGAACTAAATATTTGACTTGATAGGTCTACATTATGCTCAACATGCTAGGCCCAGGCTACAATATTAGATGTATGTGCTTTGTAACTATTTAAAATAATTTGTCCCTAACTAAACCTACAATAAGTTATATTATTCATTTTTAGCTTGGTGGCTTATTAAAACATATCTGATGAGACTAATTAAACCTTAACCAAGTTTATAATCTTTAAAGTTGAAAGAAAATGTTTAGACAACCGACAGCATGCGCATTTCCACCAATTATTCCTGTTTGTGGCAAATTTTTCATTTTTATCAACTTCACTGATGTCTGCTTGATCTGGTCTAACAAATTTGCAAGTTTTATTTTCATCCTTTTTTCATAAAAAGTGCACAATGTATTCATAGTTATTTTGCTTTTATTCATTATGTGCAACATTATACTCTGTATATTTTTCAGCCAATAGTTTGACCAAAACAAAATCATTCACATTTGGAATGCTGCTGTCACTCTTCACTTCCTCACCATCACTCTCTGATTCATCAATTGGTTCCATTTGAGAGAGACATGAATCCTAGCCTTGATTAAAGCTTTCATCCTATTCACTTTTTGATGTAGGGTAAAGTGGGGTAAGTGCAGCCAGGTTTTGGCATAGTTGGTTTTTGAACTCAATTTACACAATTATTATTATTGCAAGCAGAGTAATGAAACTAGGCTTGCGTTATCCTTGTTGAATAGTCTTTCTGACACACTTTGATTTTTTTGACACCATGTTGCATGGCTGCACTTACCCCAAAGGTCGGGGAAAGTGCGGCCAGAGCCTGGAATTCTATATTAGGGTTCTACTAAAGAAACACCGGGGCAAGTGTATTCTAGCACAGATTCTTACAGTTTTTGGCTCATTCAAAAATCTTTGTCCTGTCAGAAGTTATGAACTTTTTTCTGATGGAAAACACAAAGATCACAAAAGCCGTAAAATTACGATTTATAAAGAACATATTAATACATCTATTTATGGTACTTACATATATTTTTTATTCGATTTACTTAACCTTAAAAATATAATTTCGTATTCGTTCTTAGATGTCACTTGGCCAACAAAATGAACAATTTTCTTGTAAAATAGGCTTCATCCGTTTCTTGTTGTGGTTGATTCTCTTGAATTTCTTTTACCAAGTCCTCAAAAAAAATTCGGAACGTCAGACTCATCACTCTCTGAAATTGAAACAATTTCATCTTCATCACTTGATTCTTCAACCCTTGCTCATCTCCTTTTCTTCTCTTTATTTGGCCTTAATTTTCTAAATAGTCTGCTGTATTAATTATTTCAGCACCGGGAGCAATTTTTTTTTCTTTTTGCGTTTGAAGTGTGGGGGAATCGCTTCACTGTGGCAAGAAGTAGAGATTCAAACGATTGATTTGCAAGAAGTGACGTTTCATCGATAGATTTGCTTTGTGAGTCAACTTTTGTAACAAGATTTGATGCTTGACCAGAAGGTCCAGGCTGGTTTATTTCGTATTCATTTCCGGACTAGTTTTCATCGGGAGCGCTTGTTCCTGGCTTTTTTGATCATTTTGTTGGACATTCTGAGCTTGGTTTGTTTTGTATCTTTTGTAAGCTTCAGCGTAACACTTTGTTGTGTCAATAACATTTCTGTTAAGGGACATATTCAATTTTTCCGAAAATCCTTACATCAACAGCTCTGGCTTTGCATCAGTCCAAATTTCACAGCTAAGGATAGAAAATTCCTTTTTGTTTATTTTCTTTCCCTGGTTGTGTCGTTGATAATTTGCCGGGAAATGCAGCCACGGCTGTAAACTTTTACAGCAAAATGTTAGAGCAAAATAAAACACATGACATGAATCTACACATCAAGATGATCTAGAGACATAAAAGCCAATAGCCTAGACGATGAGGTTCAAGAATAAGGAGGCAGCAAACTTTAGGTTCGGCACTCTTACTCAGTGGTGAAATATAAGGTTTTTTTTCTAATAATAAAAATAAACTATTTCTTTGATTAAACTGCTTGTGGAAGTAAAAAAAATGTAAAAAATGGTATTAAAACATATCCTGTAGCTTTTATGTTGAAAGAACCTTATATAAGGTTTTTATAGCCCGCGGCCACACTTATCCCACTTCACCCTACTTTCAGTTCTTGTTTTCATTTTTCTTTGTTTTTTAACTTTGGCTAGGTGCTTCTTTCTTTCTCTTTCGTCTACTTCTGTTTTTAGTGTGCCTGTCAAAATCCTTGATTTGCCCTTTTTTCTGCCTCTGAAGCATTCGGTTTGTTTGTATCGAAGGTAAGAGAGAGAAAGATAATAGGAGTGTTCTCGTGGCAACCCCATACCTGTATCATAATAATAAAGATATACACCACTGTCACTCACCATGGAAACGATCCTCGGTCTTCGAAAGCTGCCTACCGCCAGAGCTCCAGGATGAGAGACGCACACACAGGTAAACAAAATCAATTCAGAGGGTGGTTTATTAAATAATAATAAAAAAATCAATGATCCTATAATAAGAGTTAAATATTGGTGAGTTCAAATAAACAGATTGAATAATATATAGAAAACACTTTGGACACAAACAGATTCTTTCCACAGTGCGAAAAATGTATGGATGAGCTATAATTCCTTAAACAACAAATGGGATAAATGTAGATAAGTACAGGTCTATTTAAAAGTAAAGGTGCAAAAGTGAAACGGCTTTATTTTTAAATGAACTGATATACAACAACCGTAATTACATCAAAAGACAGAAGAACGCTCTCAGTTTCAAAAGCACTAAAGGTGTTCGATGTGGGCGCCGTTGTTTACACGGCAGACGTCTAGACGGTAGTACAGTTCGGCCCAGACGCTTCTCAGCATATCTTCGGATATTAATTCCACCGCAACAGAGATGCGCTGTTTAAGGTAATTCATTTGCTGTGACAATGAGGACACGTACACGTATCTCCACAAAAAGAAGTCGCAGGCTGTTAAATATGCTGATCGTGGAAGCCAGAGCAACATTACCTAGTCCTCTTCTCCGGCACGGCCGATCCAGTATTCAGGTATCGGCGAACATCCCGGTTGAAATGTGGAGAAGCGCCACCCTTTCGAAAGATTGTATCGGGAAACTCTTCCTCCAACTGAGGCATAAGCCATTATGTTATGTCCAGGTAGACAAGGCCAGTAACTGGAGACTCAGCAAAAAAGAAGGGACCATACACATTGCGCCTACTCATTGTACCAAAAATTCACTTTTTTTTTTAGTTTCTAGAATTCACACTGGCATGTGGTTTTTCTTTGCCCCAGATCATAATGTTATGGCGATTGACGTCCCCATTCAGGTGGAAGGTGGCCTCGTTGCTTAACACTAAGCTGTCAGTGAACCTATCCTCTGCTAACTGGTCTCGCATCTCAATGCAAAAGTTACGGCGTTTCGGATTGTCCTCTGGTTTTAGTGCATGCATGAGCTGAAGTTTATACCACTTACAAGACATGCTTCCGTAAGATACTTCAAACCGTTGCTTTGGGTACCTGAAGTTCCAGGCTATCCCGTGTTGTCGATTTTCTGGGACTCCTTGTGTACACGGCTTTAATACCGCCCACTCTATTGTTCGAAGTCCGTAGGCGATCCGTACATTTTCTGGTGAAAAAATACCAGTGGATATGAACTGCATCACCCAACGCACAATGCAATTTCTATTTGATACACGCTTACCGAATTTAGTCTTAAAATGTCGCTACACTGTAACAACACCCCCTGTTCGTGCAAATTCAATAACGCAAAATGTCGTCTCTTACTTGTAAATCGCGATCTTGTAAACTAAATGCCACTAGTGCATATAATGGCTGCGACAATTACCATACCCAGGCAAGAACTTGATACAGTTCGTATTCCTTTCAATCCGTTACTGCTCGGTTATATTTGCCCTCACTTTCACTAAAGGCCTTCGATTTCACACAATTACTTTTTAATAATCCTGTACAGTGAAGCTGTACGTTGTTCGCCATAGTGATAAATAGCATTTTGGCCAACGTGAGCTTACCTGTCCGTTCATGCCTTTTCGTGGATGACTACGTAATTTACGGCAGTTCATCAAGTCTCCACAGGGTTGAACGGCAGATTCAACTCGCTCTCAACTATCTCTATGGACGTTGGTATCGTGTAAAGCCTATCGGTTCTCTTTAGCCAAGACGACGGTTGTCCACTACCATAGATTACAAGGAATACAGACAGCCCCCAATATTGTAATTAATCACTTTGTTTTACCAGTATTATTAAACACCAGAAAGCGATTTGTCAAAGAACTGAATTTACCTAAAATGTTTGTTGGAGTGCCTATAGGGGAACGTTGATGCGCCTCTATAGGGCTTTGGTAAGATCAAAACTTCATAATGACATCTTTGTTTATTGATCAGATAGACCGTTGGCCTTAATTATACTCAATAGTGTCCACCATGCTGGTATACGACTGGCTGTTAGTGCTTTTCTTACCAGTCCTTTCGTCAATTTCGGTACCGACACCGGTGAGCCTCCTTTTTTTTTACCGGTGGTCTTATCTTCTGGCATCATAAGTGTAAAAGTTGCATTGATTGCCAAAGCATGTTACTTCCTCCTAACCGTGTATTTTATTAAACCAAATGGCGATTTACAGGGCCGGTTTTGCATCCGGATGCTGTCGGTCTTCGACACGTGTGGAATAGTCCTATCAAAGGTTATTCCCACATCTTCAGGTCTAATTTCTCCCTGGAAAATACGATTGCCTCAAGGCCATCTTGATCTTGCCAAGTTTCCTAAAGCGACCACTCCGCTTATTATATAATTATGAGAGGACCTTTGACGAGCTACTCTTCTCTCTCTTTAGGGTTTAAGTGTATCTACACGGATTCTTTGGAATTTGAGGCCTTCGTGGGATGCGCCTTTGTTGAGGAAAGAAACAATTTTGAATCTGATTTTCCTGGCGAATCCAGTGTTTTTACTTCGGAATTATAATGCATTTTAAACCTTTGGGTTTTGCATACTCTGTCACCGTTCTGTTCTCATCTGTACGGATTCCATGATTGCTCTATTGGCATTGTCCACTCTCTACTCCTGGAATCCCCTCGTGCAGATGATACATGAGCAAGTTGTTAAAATCTCTTCATTAAACACCCGGCTCGCCTTTTGCTGGATTACTGGTCACGCTGGTCTTTTAGGAAATGAACTGGCAACTAAGGAGTCAGCACGCCTGCCTCCGGAGGCGAGTCTGGGTGTCATGTCTTTAGATATAAAGGGTTATGTTCGACTCGGGGTCTTACGCACCTGGCACGAGCAGTGGGTTTTGACCCCTGCTTAGAAGAAGCTGCGTTCCATTAGGGAGGGTGTGTCGCTGTGGCCTCCTTCTATACGAAAGTCTAGAATAGAGGAGGTCATAGTGACGAGTCTCTGCATCGGGCATACCTTTCTAACCCAAGGATTTTTATTAAGAGGGGACCCACCTCCAGTGTGTGAAATTTGCGATGCTCCCCTAAGTGTGTACCACATTTTGGTGGTTTGTCGCAAGTATGGCCTTATTCGCCTGGCTCTTGATTTTAAAGGTGACCTTAGTTTTTTACTACGCGACAGTGCAAAAGGAGTTATTTTTCTTTACTCATTTATATGAAAGGCGAATATTTTTAATGCCATTTGAATCACTTTCGTAAAGTGACTCATCTGGAATTTATATTATATTGAGATCTTTTTAATATTTTGGTATACTTTATTATGTTTGCTTTGTCGTTTTAACAATTTTAATACACTTTAATATGTGTGTTTTGTCTTTTTAACAGATTATTATTTTAACATGTTTGTTTTGTCTTTTTATTGAAGTGATATACCTGAGGTATTTTAGCAAGTGTTTCACTCAATTTGTACTACGAACCTATTTGAGCACTCCTATGTAGTGTCTCAAATGGGTATTCTTTAATATTGAGACCTATTATTTTTAGATTCGTATTTGTGTATTGTTTTTTCACCTTTTTATAGAAACAGGTGAATAACATTACTCTCTCCTATGGAAATTTTACTATATATTCATATTATATAAAGGCCCTAATGACATCATTATGTAGATGGGCCTCTATATAATAATAATATTTAACACTTAAAATACCATTCACACTTAAACGTGAACCCACATAAAAAATGATCTTATCATTTTGGTCATAATAGCCTTAGACGATTATCAAGAAAACCCGATCCAGTACAAATTTATTGTGATTTTCGTGACAGAATAAATTTATTTAATTCACAGGCCCTTTATTTGACAAATAACTATTATGTGGAGGAAGCAGCAGCGTTTGTGATGGACAATCCCAGAGGTTGTGATCTTGAAAGTTCACGAAAAGACAGCAGTAAGAGTAGCTTTGGAAGAGAGAGTGATGGAGGCATTGACACCAACAAATACAGGATGGTGTTTGTTATCAACTGTGATTTAGGCATGGGCATAGGCAAGACAGCCTCTCAGGTTTGGACATACACATATCAACTAGTCTGGTATATTGGTTTTTCTCCAGCATTGAATATTTATTGGTTTCGTTTAATTAATTATTAATTTAAGAAATAAAATTAATATTATGGTATTAAAAATAAATATTTCAAGTTAAAAATTATCTATGTATTTGATGAGTTAAAACACCTCTCAAATATATAAATCCAACCTGCAGTAAGGTAAAAAAAAAGTAAGCTTCTTATTTAAAAACAAATTGCTCAAAAGTTGGGGATTTTAAAACTATAATATAACCATAAAGGAAATCTATCTAACCATATAAAGTCAAGTAATATTATATTTAATTTGTCTTCAAATGTATTTAACTCAACTGTTTGATGTATTTAGTCATACCTAATTTTTTTCCATCTAAAGCCATAGTTTCAACCACTCCTGCTTAGACGAGTTGCTTATTGAAGTCTTATAAAATATATAAACCTTACAATAGCAAGTTTTACTTTATCTCTCCCCCTGTGGTAGGGGGTTTAGAATAGTCCCGCAGTAACCACTGCTTGTCGTAAGAGGCGATTAAAAGGCGAGGCTTCCGTGCAGGACAAATCTATCCTATATCTTTCCTTTCACCTCCTTTTTTCTCCCTTATCTCTCCTTAATTCTTCTTTTTTCTCCCTTTTCTCTCCTTAATTCTTCTTTTTTCTCCCTTCTCTCTCCTTAATTCTTCTTTTTTCTCCCTTCTCTCTCCTTAATTCTTCTTTTTTCTCCCTTCTCTTTCTATTCTTCCTTCCCTTTATTTCCGTACTTCATTCTTCCCTTCCTCTGCCGTTCATTCCTGCACGGAAGCTTTTGGCTTCTCCGTTGACGACCTTGGCTGCTAACCTGGCTCTCCTCGGACAATTAATGGATACCTCTGCAATTGAGCTCCTTCATGAAAGTGCGCTGGTTGTAATATCTTGGTAGAAGGGCCTTAGGGATGACAATAACCGGGTACCTTACTTTGAGAAAATACCGGTTGCGTTCATGAAGACCCAGACGTAAAATTGGCACTTTCCTGCGCCCACTTGCTGCGATGACCTATCTCCTGGTGCTGCCCCATGCAAAGGTTATGTCTAGCGTTGTGTGGGGCTCCCCGTTGGGAGGGTTAACAGGGCTTCATGTGGTAGTACCAACTTGGATCACCCTTGGTCTACAATCCGAGTATTGTGCGGGTTGTCCCCAAAAAAAGGCATGGTGGTCTTTTTTTTTCGTTGCTGACAACTTACTGTCCGCTGGCACCGTACTGCCAAACCGCGCTGGCAACTCACTGCTGGGCCCCTTACAGGACCGTATTAATGATAAGAGACGGAAACGGGTAAGACCGTCCAGCCCTTTTACAATTAAATATCCAGTAAGTGGTGAGGCCCCACCCAGCCCCGCTTTCTGGTAATTTCTAGAGTAAACGACGGCGTGGCTCTGAAGGATGCCAGCCCTTTTATCCTCGAAAGAGTGATAAATGGTGCTGCAAAATCAGATGTCTCTATTAGAAAACTGCGAGATTGCACTGTAATGAACCAAACCATAAATGACGTCCAGACGGTCAGCGTAATGGGAATAACTGAGATACCGTTGAACAATTCAAATCATTTACAGGTAAAGGTGGAGCCACACAGATTCCTCAATGTTTGCAAGGGAGGGGTCACTTGCTATGACCTCGACTGCGTAGGCATTGAGGAGATCTGTGGTGAGCTTGTAACTCAACATGTTACCGAACTATATAGGATAGACACAAAAAATAATGGCCAAAAAAAGAAGACGGACACGTACGTATATCTTTACATTTACTCCTAACCTTCCAAAGGAGGTCCGAGCAGGTTTCCACCTGCTCAGGGTTCGGCCGTATGTCCCTAACCCTAGGCGCTGTTTTCAGTGTCAGGAATTTGGGCATACGAGGCTGCGATGCCGTGGTAAGCCAACCTGTACATATTGCGGTAAAAAGTTTCAGGATACACCGTGTGAGTCTCCTAAACTCTGCGTGAACTGCAAGGGGAAATTCAAACTGAAATAAAGATTGCATATGTCCAGGTACGCAAAGAATGCCTATCCAGTCAAGCTCCGGTATTTCAGACGTCATATATTCAGATTGTTAGTCAGAACATAAATTGTCCCAACTACCGTAGCCCTGTCAACATTTAGAAGACATCTGATCGACCTGTGCCTTTTGAGAAAATCCAAGTCAACAAGCGCCAAGAAATCGTCTCCACCACCTATACCCCCGAGGTCTCCTCATCGAGGCACACCCCCAAGTCGTCCTCGGGCCGCACACCTACCCCTACTTTGGGGGCACCCTCACCTACCCCTACTTTGGGTGCACCCTCGAGCCCTACTTGGAGGACACCCTCGGGCCCTACTTGGAGAACACCCTCGAGCCTTACTCGGAGAACACCCTCAAATCCTCCTCGGACCCCTAAATTACATGCGGCGGTTGTCGAGCCGCTCAATCCCGCCTCTGGGACTCCGGGATGAGTGGTGGTACAGGTAAGGCCGCAAAGTAGAGAACAACTGGTGCCTTGATGAAGGACCAGCGAGGGACCGCCAAAAAAATTATAGTAACTAAATCGTCGACTGCCTTAACAAAGCCTTCGTGCAAAGATACACCAACCCACTCTCTCCAGAATAATTCAAATCCTCTCCTGAAGCGTGTGCTTATGGAGTGTCCCAAATGTGTATTTTATCATCTTGAGAACTATTATTTTTAAATTTATACCATATATTGTGTATTTGCCTGTATATTCTGCAGGTGAATTATTATGTCTATCCCCTATGGGGACCTAACTTTGTCGATGGGCCTATAAACTATAGTAATAATAATACTATATCTCGACCCCTCGAAGAAAGAAGTATTGTGATATTAAAAAAACTCATCTAGAGATTTTGATAGCTATCGACGTTTCGTGATCCACTAAAACCGAAAAAGTGTGTTTAACGATGTCGTTCGTTTCTATCTCGGACTAGAGGGGCATTCTATCGTCACGTATGGTACACTAGCACTACGTTTATCTTATTTTAACATTAAATATATCATACAATATAAATTATAGTTTGTCAATATGGTATGATAGCAATATTCTACTCATGGCTGGAGCATCTGGCTATCTGAAAATTATATTTCAGATGTGAATTTATTGCTCTTTAAACTCTTGTCACGGGGTTATCTTGTGAAACAGCAGATGACTTTAAGGAACCTCTGTTAAATAATGAGCAATAAATATATTCCATTAATTCTGAAATTGTTGGATATGTTTGACCTGCACATTGCAATAATAACTAATTAAATAAATTATTATATTTTTTGTATATTAATAATTACTGCGTCACGTATAGGACGGGGAGTGTCACGGGGGAGACACAATGAACATGTAAAAACCAGAACACCATATTTCAAAGAACAGAAATCATTGTAAACAAAAAATTGGTTGCCGTTGTCCCCATCATGCCTCAAAAACATCGCTTTCACCTCCCCATCATATTCCTTAGAGGTTTGAGCAATACCAACATATTTGTACTGGGTTGAAATGTCACTCAATGATTTTGCTTTTAGAGGTTTTGAATTTTACTAGCAATAAAGTACTTGCCGTTATGTCTGCAACTGTAGGAACTTTTGTCGGAACCATGCCGTTGGATGTATCCACTAGCGAAGTTTCACAAGCGGTATTGCCAGAATCGCTCTCCGGGTAGACATCTGAGAAGTCAAGCTTGAAAACTCTACACTAAAAAATCTCTTACCCGAAAGTGTACCCTACAATCTAACTTTCCTTATTGTAGCTCTTCAAAAAGTGTAGTGACCGTATCTTGTCAATACCAAATGCAAACTTCCACCGTTTATCCAGTATATCTTTATTTCTCCCAACTTCTTTCGGTAAAAGCTTTATTATGTTGACATTTTATACTGAAGATTAAGCCGTTGCTACAAAATCTTTAGAATTCTCAATTTGAACCTTTCCCCCTGCGGGACGGGGTTAGAATAGTTCCGCAGTAACCCCTGCTTGTCGTAAGAGGCGACTAAAAGGGGAGGCTTCTGTGCAGG
>CABEEJ010000938.1:50716-197896 GCA_901482245.1 Timema douglasi | reverse complement strand
AGAAACTCACTGTAAAACATTGTGTATTTTCTTTTATTATATTATTATGCCCGTGCGAAGCCGGGTTGGGCTGCTAGTATTCAATAGTTTCAATGTTGATATATCAGTAAATTATTTGCAACATCTTTGTAAAGAAGAACTTTGGAAATGAACCCTCTTGGAATGTAAAACATAATCAATTATGATGATTAATAACACTCTAATTTACAATACTGTATTAGATTTAGTATGTATGCAAAAATATGAGTTTAATTATTTTTATAGCCAATGCTACCTTAAGTAATGTATGTAAGTGATGCTATTCTCAGTTAAGAATGCTTTTATACTAAACATTGGAACTTATTCACCCTGCTCAACTTCTCACCCCCATAAATACTAAATATCTAACAACCTCCAGTAATATAGCCAAACAAATTATGATTAAGCGATCATTTAACCAGAAGAGACTTACTGTAAACAGTTGCAAAAATGCTGGATGATTTGCAGTCAAAAGGAATGCATTAAATATGAAGACTAAATCTATTGGCTGAAACAATCGTAGCTGAAAAAATAAATAGGGTATTACGTTTTTAAAAACACATACAGTAGAGTAAACCAGTTTAAGGTAGCTAGAATAATGATTACCTTGAATTAAAGAAAGCTTGGATTTTACGAAATAACATAAGGAAAATAATCAGAGAAGGCTTCTGTGAGTTAAGTAACATTAAGCTAAATTAACTACCGGAATTTAAAACATAATCAATTATAATAATATAAACAAGACAAAAACATTTACTGAAAACTAGAGAATATACACGATAAGATGATAGTACAATAGGAGTGGACTCCTTTAGTAAAGTAGACCCCTTCTAAATAGGTGACAGTACGTTGATGTTTAATTTATTTATTTTAGGACCACGTCTTACCACCCACTCTGGTTATAACAATAATATCTACTATTTGCGATAATGAGTTGGGATATGATCTGACACCTTAGCTAAGTCAGTAACGTACCTATATACTGAGTTAAGTGTCCCGAGATCGATTCCCAGCATGGCCGAAAAATTCATAATTGATGAAACGTGGGCTTATACTTTCACATTTACGAATTATTGGATGAGGACTGGGTGTTGTGGCTGTGCTAGTCTTATTTTATACTATAAGGCAAATGAAGCTACGACAAGCCTAGCAAGCCGGTAGTGGAAAATATATGACCTTATTACAAAACTGACCCAGGCCACAATCTGTAAAGAGTAATGGATGCAAAGTAAAGTTGGGTATGAGAAAGGTTGAATATATAGAAGATGTATACCCACATTTTTGTGGAAGGAGAGTGGGAAACCATTTAGGGGAAAACCACCCTCATTACTCCCAACTGGGACACAAGCCTCAATCTCTCCGTTATCGGCAGTCCAGTCTATTGTGATATTAGTAGTGCCTTAGGCCATGCGACCATCAAAGCGAGTTCTAACATTATTGAAATTGTATCATCACTCTTTCATTTTTCAGGGAGGACCTGGTGGTCTAGGGGTAAGGTGTCAGACTTCTGTGCTGGCGGCCGGGGTTCAATCTTCGGTCCCAGCACAAATTTATCTCATTACCAAACCCTTCCTTCACCTCTGACAAGACATCTTGTGAATGTGGGGAATGCCAGGCCTCCACNGGCACAGATTTATCTGATTACCAAACCCTTCCTTCACCTCTGACAAGACATCTTGTGAATGTGGGGAATGCCAGGCCTCCACCGTGGTTCGGATTCCACGTTAAACTGTAGGTCCTCCATTTCATCTCACAATCACCCTACCATTACACATTAGCGTAAGTGCGTATAACCCGAACGGGTAGTAAGACGCGGTGCTAATAATAATAATAATAATAATAATAATTCATTTTTCAGACATCCAAAGGGGTATAAGTAGGAATTAATTATAGAAGATCCATTATCAACAATGCCTATTCACATGACAAAACAATCAAAATATATTCCCAACATATTTTTGCAGGTTTACTGGTTTGTATTTAACGAAATGTCTAGCTTTCAAGTCTTCATTTATAGAGATTATACAATTTTTGTAATATGATCGCCTGGAATGACAGAAGGTAGGCAGAATGCAATCATAATTGTATGGCGTGTCAGTCAGATACATTACGGACCAGGAGCCACGTTTTAACAGTGAGCTCGACCAAATACAGACCTATGGAAGGAATTTTTTTATTATTATTTAGCACCGCGTCTTACTACCCGTTCAGGTAATATGCTTTAAATACTAATCACGCTAATAGATTTATGAATTGGAAAGGTTGAATTAGAGGAAGTGATCCCACATTTGCGTGGAGGGAAAGTGGAAAACCATTTAGGAAAATCCTCTCCCAGTACAACCGACCAAGATTCGAACCTCGTTCTCTCCGTACTCAGAAGTCGAGTTCAACACGACTAGCGCGTTAGCCAACTACGCCACCGAGGCGTGTCCTATAGAAGGAAGAAATGCTATACAAGAATATATGAAAGGCGAAGCGTGGGGGATAAATGTTAATACTTACAAACATGAGCCGTATCTTGACTATAATCAAATATATTGAAAAAATACCCCAGGGCATGGGAATCGAACCCCGGACATTTGAATAGTTTTGCTCTTTGATAAATTATTACTATTTTTTTCTAAATATGTTTATGAAACAATGTATACTAATTATTCTTATGTATCTTCTTTGGTGAACTGTGATAAGTTTTATGAAAATAATATTTCTGAAACAGTGTATTTTATTTCATTTATGTTTTTTCATGAACTGTGTTGGTATCTTTTTAAATAAAAGTGTATGTGTTTTATTTATTCTCTTATATTAAATGTAAGTTATTTTATTTAATATTCTTCTGTAGCAATATTTAATATGTCATTTATTCTCTTTGAAGAAATGTGATGCTCTTTTTTTTTTTACAAAAATTTCTGTAACGGTGTAATTAATTTACCAACCAACTTACCAAAGTAAAAATGATATATCAACATGCTCTAAGATCCTTCTATCTATTTAAATATTATAAGGTCGCTCTTACTAAGGCTAAACTCTGAGGAAGGATTATATATGTTTTGTATGGGCTTTTAAATAATATGTAATGGTGAAAATGATAACCAGTGCAAAAAATAAAGAAAACTAAATTTCTTTTGAAACGTGATTAATTTAATTTCTTTCCATGTAATTAAATATATGTTACGGAACTCCACACGGACCTTCTCGCTCTACTGTTTGAAAATGTAAATATTTACTCAAAACTCGTAATATATGTGAAACAAAATGATATACACTAGAAAACCCAAGCATAAATTGCACTATACTCATGTAAATTATTTTATATTTAGTCACTGTTTTATATTTAATAATTTTGTTTTTAAAGTATTAATGTCTTCATTTGTATGTTTGGACCGATAAAAAAGATCAATGTTGGGTACACAAGGGTCAATACTTCGTATTAAAATTTCGACTTCCGGTTAAAGTTTTCGACGTTTTATTAGGTGTTGCATATATTTATATCATCTCATTGCAATTTAATTCCTCATTTATAAATTTTGACCAATAAAAAATGCAAATATTGACTTTTGAGCCTATAATGAAGGAGGACTATCATTGTTGTAAGAATATTTTTCCTAAGAGGTTTAAGGAAACAACATAAGCTTTTAGAGACTTACTTATATTTAATTATTCTATGGCATTGAAAAATTATTGCGTAAAAAATTAAGTAGTATCTTTTTACTACTAATAAAGCTCACAAAATTGTATTAATATATTTGTCAATATCTCAGAAACAGTTTGCTTTATAAAAATATATTTTATATATAAGTTTTTTATCTTTAATAGTACTACAATTTTTCAAGGATAAGTTATTTAGTATCTCAAATAGTTGCGGAGATACGGAAGTTTCTGCTTCTGTAAAGTATCCTATAATTTATTTTCATGATTAAATTAAAATGGCCAGTTTATTTATAATCTTAATCAACACCTAGATACGAATTTAAATCAAAAACGTTAAAGTTGATTTTGATAAAATCGATTTGTTCTCTTTTTGCCCTTTATTAAACTTTTATTAATTTTAAGTTTAAGAAAACATAAATACGGCATTGCAAAGACCACTTTTTAGGGTTCGGGGGGTCATGAGACGTCGACGTTCATCAAAATTTCGGGTTTGGTTTTTTATGGTCGCAATACTTTACCTTTAGAATTCGAAAAGTTAAAAAATATATATATATTTGCTTGAGTTATTGGTTTTATAAAAATATACTTCGATTATAATATTTGTATTATAAATAGATCCATATATTTATAACTATAAGTAATTTCATTTCTCAAATTTTTTTCAGAGATATGATACAGAATGAGAATTTACTTATCAGAGCTGAGCCCTTAAAGTCATTTTTCCAAAATATTGAGAGTAGCAATTTTATTTGTAATATTTATAAATGCTTTTAAATGAAATTTAATTAATATCGGCTTTTTCTCTTTTTACCCTTCAGTAAACTATCGTTAATTTTAGGGTTATATATCCAATTCCAAAAACCCCTCGGGGCATCCCTATGAAAATACTAGGTGTTAAGTTTTAGCCAAATCGGTAAAATAGTTTAGGCTCTAATTGGAGGTACAGACAGACGGAAATTAAAAAAAAACACTTTTTCGGATTCATGAGTAATAAAACGTCGATATTAATTAAAATCTCGAGCTCGATTTATTAAACGATCATAATATTTTATCTACTTGTAGGATAGCGAGAAAGTAATAATTGAGAGAGGGCTTTTGGTAATACACGAATAAATAAAACAACTTAAATTTATAGATTTTGTTAATTAACTATCTATTTGGTTCTGACGTAGTCAAGAGCTCTAAATCAATATTATCCTGATTTGGGTTTCCTCCGGTGAGTCTATCCCTTGGTGAAGTAGTTCTTGTTTGAATCCCAGCTGGGGATATTATCAGGCGAATAAATGACACATCAACTATGAACAATTTGGAGTTTAATGTAGTCAGTAGTATCAAGATTTATTCTAAGTGCAATCCAGATTTCAAGCAACTTCTCCCACGCATTCATATGTCAAGGGACGTGATTGGCCAGTGTCAATTTTTAAATAGTATCAGTACCTATTAAAAACACTAATAAAAAAATTAAAATATTATCAATGTTTGCAATAAAAAATTATTCATTTTCTAAAAGACCTTTTATTTGAAATTTGAATAGTGCCCCCTTCAATAAATTGGTTATTTAATACATACTTAAGGGATATGGATGAGGGAGTTTGTTCCAAAAGATAAAGTGGGCCAGTAATAGAAAGGAGAGCGTATTAAATATCCACATCCATAAATCCCACACAGAAACTCCTTCCACTTAGACGAGATTTGAGCATATACCTCCTCATCACCAGAAAAACATTATATTGTGATGAATATCAACTCACAGGTTGCAAATTACTGTAATTACGGCACTGTCCGTATGGAAGACAACACATTTAAATTAATTTGCATTATATTATTTAAATTGAAAAATGACACTTGGACACGTGAATTGAACCCAGGATCTTTAGTTTCAATCGCCAATGCTCTAGCCACTTAGCTATCCAAGAGTCGTCTTGTGTTCAAGATCATTCTTCACTCATATTTTAAAGCAGTCTCTGATGGACGTACGGAAATAATAATTTTGCTTCATAAAGCCCTCCAGAGCCGTAGCTGGAAGAATTATCTGATAGCTCGTGATCTTAATTGATCACTCATATGTAGCTGAGGATCTCCACACATCCATCACAGACTTTGCCTTAAAATATGAGTCAAACATTACCCTCAACAAAGCACAACTCTCGGATAGTTTAAGGCCGCATGTTCAGTGGTTCAATTTCCCTGTCCAATTGTCATTTTTCAACTGACAGTGTCACTGTATAATTAACATCATAATAAATACAAGTAATCAATTATTTTCCGTTGCTGCAACGGTATAAGTATGATCTAAGGCGTCACTCTTGCAATATACTGGATTGTTGGCCGTGGGAAGATTGGGGTTAATATCCTGACTAGATATACTGAGAGGGGTTACTCTTTAATTTTTCTTCCTTATACTTTCACGTAAATTAAGGTGCATTTATTCTAAATTCTACACTTCTAGACCCTAACTCACAAGTGTAATTATGTGGTAAGGCCAAACAAATAAACAAATTATCCTTGTAATTATTTTAATTTAATTTAATTTAATAAAATATATAATGATTTAGTTAAAAATTCTCAGTTTTACTTTAAATAAATATGTCTTCATCCATCTTCCCTGTGCTTCACACCATAATGTTCATCAAGCTGGTTATATATTTACAATAATAAGGTAGGAATGAGGAAAGCAGAATTTATAGTAAATGCCCCAATTTGTATAGATTATGCGTGAAAATATTTTAGTGAAACATTTATTTCAGTACACCCATCCGTTATTTGAGCAGAGACCTTTTATTTACTTGAAAAACCGAATTAATGAGCCAGATATTTGGTTCATGTAACCACCAAAGTGGGTTTGTAGCAGTATTACACCCTTCTCTGGATAAAACAAATTAAATCTTGTGCTATAATTTAAACATGCCTAACATTAAATTAATTTTTTCATTAATTTAGTTATTATTCCTATAATTTTTCATTAACTTTAGTTTTAAAGTATTATATAATGATATTGAAACAAATACATTTTGAGGCTTCAGCATGATTTTTTATATATATTTACAGAGCAAAAAAAAGGAGGGGATTCACGAATTCACAAATAAGTGTACAGGGTGACCAGGTGGAACGTTTAATTTTAAATCAAATAGTGCTGTCATTGGTTGGATTATCATGAAAATTTTCTTACTCACTTTATATTATGGTTAAAAGAGGTATCTGACGTATTTAAATTATCTAAAAATAAAAAGTACTTGCTGGGATTCCTATAGGGTTTGAGATATAAAAGTTGTCCTATAAAATAGGTGTATTGTGACTTTCCCATTATTTCCCCTGTACCTATAAACTTATAACCTAAAATATTCAGCATATTTTATTCGTGTTCGTCTTTTATAAAAGATTTAATTGTAGCGCGAATTTACTAGGTGAAAAATTAAATTTGAGTGGAAACATTACATTTTAGATTTTCATTTAGTCCTACTTGTTTAACTATTAATTAAGGCTCTCCTTTACTTACATCAATTTAATTAGTTAGGCTGAGGGAGATGAAGGGTGTATAAATTAAAATGCATTTTCCCAGAAAAAAGATGGCAAACTAAGGTTTCATCTAGGATACATGACATTCTGATTTCAAATATTTATATTATTGTGAAGGATCCTATATATATTCATATATGATTTTGAAAACTAAGGATGACTGATGGAAAATCTGATAAATCTTAAAGGAACTTATTTGTAAACTTTTGATCAATGTGTTATCTCTCATAGAGAATTGTGTGGGATATGTATTCATAATCAATTTAACTTTTTTTTTTAGAATAGAACGTAGTGATAGTTACTCTCAGCTGTCCAACCTTCTTATGATTGGTCTATAGAGTCCCAAATAGACTGTATATGTCAAACGTTGAATTAAACTCCTTTCAAGACACCCTTAAAATTAATATGTGACAATCTAAATAAAATATATAATAAAATTATTGTACAATCGGTTTACTTTTGAAAGCGGGCATTCGTTATATATATAACTGTTATGAGAGTTCATGTATAATGTATTTTAACCTGATGGTTCCTTCTTAGGTTATCTATTTACAAATAAAGATTTATAAATATTCATATTCTAAAATAAGTAATAGCCCCCAAATTTTATTTTTCTTCAACTTTGTACCACAAGTGTTGTTAGTGCATAATGCACGCTATACTTATTCTATAATCTACATCTAGGGGAGAGAGAAAATGGACCACATAGATCGAATTTCCTTACGTCCAGTGGTATTGTGGTTAACCCTAACTCTGACCCTGATTATTAAGTGTTTATCATTAAATAATGAATACTAAAATATTTCATACCCCCTAAGATGTATTCGCATACCCCCGGGGCTACGCGTATCCCATGTTGAATACCACTGGTCTATGGCATCAATTTTATAATATACCAGCTTGACGATAATGGAGATATCAGTACTCGAATTTCGGTGGGGAGTAATAAGAGTGGTTTTGGTTTTCCTATATCGTTTACTACTTTTCCTACTCACAAATTTGGGCACACTTCCTCTTCAACTTTTGTTACCCATAAAATATGAGCGTAGTTAGTACATATGTGTCCAACACAAATGGGTAGTAATATTTAGTGCTAAACAAAACAAAAAATTAAGAATCATGGAGGCTTGGTAGTAGGATTATAATAATGGCATGTTTTAGCAACCTCAATCTGTATCCCAGTTTACGGTAAGATTAGCCAGTACTAATGTACAGTTGCCCATGGAACGCCCAGATGTATTAATCCTATATCCTTTTCGTGGAGGCTCTTTCTATGTCTCGACGAGATTAGGGGATGATGGGAGTGAATATGTCGGAGTGGATCCAATTAAACTAACTCAAGACTAACTAACCAAACCCTGGTGAGCATGGGAATTATTCCCCATTCAAATCCCTGGTTACCGGCCGGGAATCAAATCTGGGACCTCTGGGTAAGACGCTTTAAGCCCTTTACCACGAGGACAGTTGGTAGTAGGATAACCACACCTAAATATAACTTATTTTTAAAGGCGTTGTCGTGAATCAAAATCGAGTTGTGGTCGTTGGTCCACCATTATTTAGCTCGACAACGCCTTTCACTCCCACTTTGACGAGCTATCCAACCCAATCCATCTCCTTCTAGACCGATACTAGGAAAAGCAAGATGGGCACATCAAGTTATTTGACGATTTAATTGGTATAGTCCACTAACATTAATTTTTATCTTTGATGAAATAGGACATTTTATTAAAAACATTACAACTTTCAACACATGACAAATGTCTATGTTTTTAACAACTGATCAAATACCCATCCAGGTTTTTTTTTTTGTTAATTTACTTTTAGAATCACGTTTTAATACCGATTGTAGTTAATATGAATATTTTCCAATCACACCAATGTGTCAATTATGAGGAAATTTGACCCCAGAAAATGTTAGCCCCAATTTGTGCCCAAAGAGAGCAAAAACACACTTAAGTAAAATCAACGCTTATCACTTCCAACTGGGGCCTGAAACCCAACCTCCCCAAAATTGGCAGACCAGTCCATTGCGATAATAACGCCTTAGAGACCTTGTGGTCATCAAAACAGGTAGGCTATCTATCACTTGTTAAAGTGATCAATACTGGTTAGAGTTGAAAGGATATGAAATCATTTTTAGAAAATTCTAAATTGTTATAGAGACCTAGGTATTATGAATTGAGTGTATTAAGTATTGTTTTTCTATAAAGAGCCACCAACGCCAACGTAACACGATCTATTTTTGGGTGCGTGTGATCGGATGACGCTTAACCCTTTGTTGACAGAAGGTACTTTTAAGTACCATCAACTTTCTTACATGTTATTGCCCACCAAAGTTATGTTACAATTTTTTAAAGTTAACTATATGATTTTGTGGTCTACTAGACTCATACAATACACATATATTTTCCTTTTTAGCAAAATTTGTATATTTCAATTATTTCAGGCTATGGTACTTGCAAGTACCGTTGGGCTATATAGTCTAAGTTACAAACATATACTAACCTACATGGAATAAAGAATAATATAATTACTTGAATATAAATAAAATTCTGAAATAGTTTTTATATGTATTAGTATTAATATGCTCTGGAAGGGGAATAGTATTGACTATGTCAACATCAACTGATCTATCCAAATGATTATTTGTCTGTGAATTGATAGTATCTGTACTTTCATGCTGTTTTGAAAATTCAGTCAGGAAAATGTCATCAAATGTGTTTCCAGTAGAAATATCTTTAGGAATATCCTCAACATCATCATTTTGCTCACTATCCAAATCATCATCAGATTCAATATCAGTGTCAGGATTATTGTCCTCTCTCTGGAAGCTCGTCCCACAAAATATCTAGAATTTGTTTGTCAGAAACAGTAGGCTTACACGTGTTCAATTTCTTGTCTGCCATAACCTACCAAAAAAACCTACATTAGGCCTATAGAGTAAACCTAGTATGAAAAAGTATTTTACAATTGTTTTCAATTGTATATATCTTATAACAATATAACTAATAATGAAAAGGGGGACTTACTTGTTTTTGTTTTACGTTAATTATTAGCAGCCCAAAGGTACTTATAAGTCCAATTCAAAATATATCCTAAATACTTCTAGTAGCCCATTGGTACTTCTCAGTCCACTACATTTATAACCAAATAAAACAAATATGTGCACTGCTATACTTCTAAAAAATATCACTGGAATATCCTAATATATAACTAAACACAATGCTTATAAATAATATTTAAATTTCTAGCCATAGCACTCATAAATAAATTTACGAAAAGATAAACCAATACATGAAGTCATAGCATGACGCTATCAATAATAAAACAACTTCCTGTTTCTACAGATTATGTTCAATGCTATAAAATTTAATTTCTTTGTGAAGGAAGAAGGTACTTAGAAGTACCAACGGGCCCTTGTGTTGACATAATTGCCAAGTAATTTATTATATGGTCTAAAAGAAGGTGGTACCTAAAAGTACCATTGGTCAACAAAGGACTACACATTTTACCTTATAGCTGGGCAACAAAGGGTTAAAGACCCTCCACCATCATCAGTCTTAAGCCGTGATGAATGGCTGGCTGCGTAATATTAAGTGGCGCATTTACATATACATATTTTAAAAGCTCCGTCCAGTGACGTATTAAACGAGGTCAAAATTGGAGCTAGTCCAGTACTCACTGAATTTAATTTGGGGCCATATATAAAAAAAAGCATATTGTAAATAACACATACACATGAGTGCTTTAAAACTAAACAAAAACAGCTAAGGATGAATATTATAATGTAAATACATACATACATACATACATATTTAGGGACATAAAAAAATTGTGTTTATACGTCCATGGACATCATACTCAAAGCTAGTTGACAGCTTTGATATTATAAACGGTATGTAGTGAATACTTTGTGGCAGGAGCTCATATTACGCATTTAATTGTCATTAAAAACATTTTAAAACTCTATAATTTAGTTTATCTAAATATCCCAAAGCCCGCCAAAACCTGGTTGACCAGAGAACCTCATAACGTTTAACAGTTTAATTTATCTTGGCCTCCCATAATACCAAAAATTTGTAATTGCCTTGAGTCTATACAAGGCTCAATAGTTTGGTTATCCAAGGGTCAGGCATGACACCTCATAATTTGACTTCTAAGGAACACCCCCAACACTGCCCAATCTGGCTGCTCAAAGGACTACACCTGACTTTACAACAAAACCCCTGGATACCTCACTATGCTATATAATTTGGTGAAGCCTAATTGCCATCAAGTGTAGCTATGTCTTTTGGCTAGTCCAGTTATGATACTCCTCCAACCCTTTTGATCCCAGGCCATTCTCTTGGTATTTTCATATCTTCCTCCAGTCTTGATTGAATTCAGCATCTAGTATATCCTTCCTCTTCGTCCTTCAATTACAGTCTTCATCAATTATCCCCCCTTTCCAAACTTTAGAAACCACAAGACAAAATAATTCACTTACCCTACAACTCCCACACCGATCTACAATTAGTTGCCCTGGGCACCCACAAAGCTCTACGTATGTTTGCCTAAAGCACCCACTTAACTCCATATTTCAGAGTACCAGAGCTCTCATAGCATACCACAATTTTATTGGATTTCATGAAGTCTTCAAAATACGTTTGTAAGCTTACTATTATCAAACTATTTTTATTAAAAAATTATATATACATTATTATAAACTATCAAAATAAATTATACATTTACGTGTCTAAAAATTAAATCAAGTTTAGTAATTGAATATAAACTTGTATGTAAATAAATTCATTTCAGAAAAAATGCTAGGGCTTTAAGGACCTTGGTCCGTTAACAAATACTACTTACTTACTCTATGTCATCAGGAACTCGAAAGTTCATTGCCACACTGCCGAAAGTACGCCACCTATCCCTATCTTGAGCTAGTTCTAACCAGTTAACCTAATATCAGCCTCTCTCTTTCAGGTCCATTCTAATTTTATCTTCCCATCTGCGTCTAGGTCTCCTCAATGATCTCTCTCTCCATTGGGTTAACCAGTAAATACCCTGAACATGGATCTAGATTCTTCCATTTGCTCTGCAAGTTTCGCCCATCGTAATCTACAAGACTTTATTAGCCTAGCTAAGTATTTGATGAGTACAAGGTATGTAGCTCATAATTATATAACCTCTTACACTCACCAGTAACCTGCTCACTTTTTGGACTAATCTACCGCAATGATATTTTTTTTAATTTACGGTAATAAAATTAGCTCATTATGTTACACTTTACAATTTTATTTGGATGTTGTTATCCATCTATCTGCATATACGTACTTTACTCTATAGCCATGAAAATGATGTACGTCATGGTTATAATACTCATCACTTATTTCTGGACTATAAGGTTGGATCAGAAGACCATGAAGGATAAGAGGTAGGAATCAGAACGCGGCCAACAACTTTGTTGCATCAATAGTAATAAATATTTTCTCTGCAATTAGCCTGAGAAAATTTGTTTATAATATGCTGTGGTTAACCAAGCCACCTTCATGTGGACTGAGACGCCTTTCAGACCTTCAGAATACTTGTATTATTTCAGAACCAGTTGGTTAATTTACTAGATGGCTCAAACCAAAATATAGGTGAAATGTATCAACATGACTCTTTGCATTCAAAATATTGCATTTTAAGTATTTTAATCTTTGTTTAAATTTTAAGGCTGGATAAGATTATTTTCAAAGTCAGTTTTCGGGAATCTTAACATCAAAAAATAAATGTGAATTGCAAAACAACAAAGTCCCTTAGTGGTTTAGTAGTGGTCATAGTTTGGGCTACATATATAAAGGTATCTGGGTCAAACTCAACCTCGTGAGAACTACTGAAAAGCTACTTGAATAAATAAGTAGCAGCTCCACTGTACAAAAATAGGATTATCGGCCAAAGGGATTGTGTTGACCCGATGAAATCCTCTAACCCCAAATGTTGGCACTATTAACGCTAATGGCGGCGGCCACTCTGTCGGTATAACTCGATTGCGGGCTCACGCCCTGTATTTTTTTTAAGTAATATAAATCTATTCTTCCTTACAAGATGATTTTTTAAATAAAGTCACATTAGAAAAATCCAAGATAGTTAATTAAGGATTTATCTAGTGATTTTAAAGCTCCAAAATTGTCATTATCATCAGTACTAAGATAATCCCATCAAAGTAGGTGATGCCCTTATGTTGATGCGGCTCTGACAATAGCTCTTCGAACTATTTATTATAGTCACTAAAAGATGACTTTTGAATTTTGTCACTTGATAGCTCATGTCTCAATAAAATATTGGATTATTTTTGAGTGTAACGAGTCTCACTACCCAACCTACAATTGGATAAGGAGTGCTATTTTACACATCCACAAGTTGTGATTAACACACGTCTTATCAGAAGTGAAGGAAGCGTTTGGCAATCAGATAAATCTGTGCCGGGACCGAGGATTGAACCCCGGAATCCCAACATAGAGGTCCGACACCACACCTAGACAGTCAGGCCACCGCTATTTTAATAAAGTGAACCAAAACTATATTGTAATGAAGACGGGGAATCATTTCTAGTAAATTCACCCCGGATATCTAAATATCTATAATGTACCCGTTTCAGTGGCCGAATGGTCTATGCAGGCGTCTTTAACCTGCGGCCCGAGGTAATATTTCTTAGACCCTCTGGCTCATGAAAACAAAATAATTTCAAGAGAAAAAATGGCATATATATATATAGGATATATATATATATATAAATCAACTAATAAAATAATTACGTATTTTAAGTTATTTTATGTACAATTTTGAATTTTTACATGAAGAAAGGTATTACGTTTTAATACAAATGTACTTTTTACCGGAAAATTGCAAATCTAGTAGACAAGACAAATTGTGTTACCTCCTGCTACGAAAAATCTAAAAAATAGGAAAGAAAAAAACAGAAAGTATACTTCACAAGAAATACAAAATTTAATCTGTTGGAGACAGTCCTAATCACTAGTTCGAGTATAATAATGAACTGTTAAGAATATTTCAATATGTATTCACTTCGAATATTGAGGGTAAGGTATTGTGGCCCACGAGCTAACAAGAAGCAGAAATGTTGACCCTTGGACATCAAAAAGGTTAAATACCCCTGATCTAAGGAAATACTCTCGTGTTATACTGGTTTCCTGATAAAGGGGGGATCGAGATTCAAATCCTGATTGGGTCTACTGAGAGTGATTTTTATTAAATGGTTTTCCACTCTCTTTTTACGCAAATGCATGTAGATTACCTCTATAATGTTTTCTTCCTTATCCCTACCACATTAGAGTAATTATAATATATGCGTATTACATGAACAGGTAGTAAGACGAGGTGATAAAAAAAATAGAAACTACTTTGACAATCTGGTCTTTTTTTTTAGAAAAAATCTCATTGTTAATCAGAGCCCATGAAAGGTGAAATCTTTCATCCGCAGGCCATTGTACGCACAAGGTTGAGATGACAGTGTTGACGTGGCTTTGTCAAATGGCTTTCATTTGATTTATTATTCGTCATACTCTGATTGAAGCACTCCAAGAGGCCTTGAAAGGTGTTTAATTAACCTTAAGAACTCGATACGCGTACCCTATGTCTGTAGATTCATTCAGAAGTACAATGACTATTGTATTACTTGTTTATTTCAAAATTAAAACTAAATATTCTTTTTTTTCTTTCTGTCTCCGTTCAAGCTGTCTGTTTTTTCTTCTAATACCCGTGTTTGTATTGAAATAAAGTGATAAAACATGTATTAAAATACCCAAATCGCTGAACACGTGGACTGAATGTCAAGAACGACTCGTCTTATTTTCCTGAGATCTGAAAGCTTGAAAAACTAAGATTGGTACTTCCCAAATATTTTCCCACTTTCTCTCCATACATATGAGGGTACAATTCCTCTGAATTTTAACTTTCCCATACCTATTCAATCACTATAAATATGTGGATAGTCAAATCAATTTATTATTATTATTATTTGTAGCACCTCGTCTTACTACCCGTTCGGGTTATACGCACTAATGCTAATGTGTAATGGAAGGGTGATTGTGAGATGAAATGGAGTACCTAAAGTTTAACGTGGGATCCGAACCACGGAGGAGACCTGACATTCCCCACATTCACAAGTTGTGATATACACGTCTTGCCAGAAGTGAAGGAAGGGTTTGGCAATCAGATAAATCTGTACCGGGACCGAGGATTGAACCCCGGACCCCGAGTAAATCAATTCATTGAATGTGATGATTTTTTTTTTCAAAAATATAATCACATTGGCTTGGGGGGAACTTTTAGGAATAAATAACCTCAGTATATCCAACTAGGATTCGAGCCCAAACTTCCCTTTCACCAGCAAACCTGACCAGACGAGCTTAACCTTTTGCTCACTCTACACCCTATGTGGGTTAAACATACCTAATGTTAATAAATTACACTTGTAATAAAATTCACTAAAGCAATTCATGGGACAGTCTTTTTTAACAATTCTAGATCTTTTTTAACATTTAAAATATTAAAATATTAACCATTTTTCAATAAGTCAATGTCATTTCTTGAGTGCAGCCCAAACGTGTTTTAAAACGTGGTAAAAAAAAGTCTAAAGGTTCAACTTGTGCCTGTAACATGTATAGGTGGTTCACAATAGCTTTGCCATTTTTGAACAATTGAAGAATTTCTATAATCAGTTAATTACTTTTTTTATCACCGCACCTTACTACCTGTTCAGATTATACGCATATATTATAATTACTATAACGTGGTATTGATGAGGAAGGGAGTATTTTAGAGATAATCTACACGTATTTGTGTGAAAGGAGAATGGGAAACCCTTTAAAAAATACTACCCTCACTAGAAACGGTCGGTATACTCCATTCAAGGTAGGAATTACTCTCTGAAAGGTCTTTTTCCCTACCAATATCCTACTATATAATAGATTTCTGGTAAGGTAAAAGGTATTTCAGAAAACAATTACTATGGTAAACAGACCTACTTGAAACCCAATCTACCCGTTATCAGCAGACCAGTATGACACGAGAGTGAAGACTTATACCATTTTGTCACTGAAGTGGATCAGATCATTACTAATCTTCTTTGCTAACATATTTTGTTCATTTAACAAGTAAAGGAAATTTACGTCTATTATTATCAATTTTTAATACATATCTGTGAACATATGCTAGTATTGAACGGTTCTAGTAGCTTTATAATTGTCATGAAAAGGCCAAAGTTACCACGAATGCACTAAGCCACCAATAGTAGGGTGCACTCGATTAAAGCGTGAATCCTTGAACCTCATAAATCGCAAGGAGTCAGCTAGTAGCAATAAATCAACAACTTTATGGCAGCGGTGATTACGTCACGAATCGTGTGCAGAATTCACGCGTTCCCATCTTCCCTCCCGGAGTTTCTTCTTTTGATTTTCAGAAGGAGAAGAGGGAAGCAGTAGATGAGTGGTTTCTGGGCCGTACTTATCAATACTATCGATCGTGCATGACAATAATTATAACGTCCCCGCAAGGATAAGTCGAGAGATTTATTGCAATATTGAGATTTTAAAATAGTAAAGAACTGTTCGTAGTTAATAGTAGATTTGTCAATGAATTCTTTGAAGAAGCTAATTTATGGTTACAAGTGTGATATACATTCTCTGCATTCTTGTATTATGGAGATAATTTTTTCGAAAAGTGCGTTAATTTAGAAATAAAATGAACATCCTTGGTTAAATATATCTTGTGTTGTCAAGTTTAAAAAGATAAATGCAAGAGGGGCATTTAAAATAGACATTAAAATGAATAATATTTATTTTGATATACGATAGTGTATAATTTATCAACTCGTATTCATTGAATTGAATAAATTTAAGAAATCATTAATGGTTCTGCTTTAAATTGATTTAATTAAGATTAATTTTCTACAAACAAAAAAAGAATATGAATTTAGATATATTCCGTATGTATATTTATTAAATCTTATAAAGTAATATATATTTATTAAATACATATAAATTAATATATGTATATATTATTTAACACGTATTTTTATTCGCCGCATCTTATTATCCGTTTGTGATATCCATATTTAACTACTTTAATGACCCACAGGTTAGAATGTTTTATACTATGAAGGAATAACATCTGCATTTCATTAACGTAGTTTGTAAAATAATTTAGCAAAAAAAAATCCCAACAGACACAACTTTGATTTGAACCATGACCTACCAGTCACTATAAAGCCATAGTAGATTAATCTAATATCTGGTTCTTGTGAACACTTTCTATCAGTTCGCCGTATATTGTGTTTTTCCTCAGCCTCTGAGAAAGAATAAGTACAGACTCGCAGGTTCTGTATTTAAAAATAACTTAAGATTGGTTGCACTGCCGTTTTTATCAGTACAAGCTCCTTCAAGAAAAGTTCCCTGATACCTGAAGTATAAATGGGTTATTATAATAAGGTTACCTGGCGGTCTAGGGGTAAGTTGTCCGACTTCTATGCTGGCAGCCGGGGTTCAATCCTCGGTCCCGGCAAAGATTTATCTGATTATTAAACCCTTCCTTCACCTCTGACAAGACATCTTGTGAATGTGTACCGTGGTTCGGATTCCACGTTAAACTGTAGGTCCTCCATTTCATCTCACAAACACCCTACCATTACACATTAGTGTAAGTGCGTATAACCCGAACGGGTAGTAAGATGCGGTGCTAATAATAATAATATTATAATAAAGCAATCGTACTAAAGCTACAAATTTCGTATCTAAACTTTCTCTTTTATCCAAATCATAATGTTTATATAAATCTCAGTATAAAGCTAAAGCTGAGTGGACACGGTCCAAGTATACTTGTATCACAACTTGGACCAAGTGTTCTTGTAAAAGAGATTTGTTCCAAGTTAGTTGTCACCATTTGTCACTTGGACATTCATGTAGACATCAAAAAGATGGCAGATTTGATTTTGGAGAGTAATGGAAGCGGTCGCTTATATGCTCATACAGGAAGTTGAAATCCATAAAAAAAGTTCGTCGAATATAAAAAAAATGTTTGGACCTGGAACTCGATACTTGAGGCTCTTGAAGCTTCCTCAAATTTATCTCGCGGAGTAGTGGTTGAAGTTGTGGACACTTTCATCTACAATTAACTACTGTGCATTTTGATAGCATCTATAAAACCAATACTTCCAGAACTTGATTGCATATAGCATGAACATTTATTAAGACGCAGTGCAAAAATAAAACTTTATACTATTACGAAAACTGCAATATTTGCTCTTCGTTTCAATCCATAACACTCCCTCTGACTCTTAGAGTTCCATGAACCATACATTTTGCCTATCCATCCATTTTATTATTTTTGTAACATTCCTTTTACGGGATTCACTCCCCATTTTTTTTGAGAAGACGCCATTTTAAATCTCATCAAAGTTCGACTTGGATCCAAGTAATTTGGCCACACGTCCTACTCAACTTGTGTATAGCCTTCCCGTCCAAGTGGGCTGGGATGAATTGATGACACGATGACAAGATCCAAGTAGTGTCCAAATGATGCGCGCGCAGCGTCCAAGTTTGCTTTGTCCATGTATACTTGGGTCGTGTCAATGAGACTTCAGGTCAGATGGAGTGGTATTGTTTTATTGTGTAACTACAAATAACGCTCGGTATAAAAATAATTGCAGCATATGACCATACAGAAACATGAAATGGGAATTAGATCAAACGTGCGAATTTTATTCCGATACATCAACTCTTATAGACCCTCTACAGAAGTTTTTGTAAATATTAAAATGTACTTTGGTATATTCGAGAAATTACAGGTCCATGAAAACGTAAATTATATATGAATGGCGGCTTCTCTATTGATAATTCATAAACTTAAATACTATAATACTTGAATTAAATACCTTTATTTAAATATATATTTATCACTGCATCCTACTACCCTTTCGGGCTATACGTCTATGTACTACATACTTTAATGTATTCTGGATGAAGAGGGTTGAATTTAAATAAGTGTACCCGGATGAAAATGGACACCCACTTAGGAAAAACAACCCTCAATACACACGACCGGAATTGAACTTGGATCTACCAGTCATAAGTATGTTGGTAGTACAAGAATGAAGCCTAAGGCCATGTAAACACTGAAGTGAGTAAAAAACTAATAGTAATTAAAAATTAGTTTAGTTAAACATAAAAATCGGTTCAGACTCTAGGAATAATCGTTGAAATAATTCGATACGTGCTTTAAATATTGCGATGGTAACGATGACATGTTCTCACGCTATTCGCATGTTGAAATTGAGACATGCCTGTGGTGCGTTGTCGTGAGTCAATGTCTAACAGATGTCCGAGAACCGTGAAAAATATGAAATGACGTCTTAATATCACCCGGTTAATGTGCTGTAATGTGGAGAGTATACTCCCTTCCAAATAAACTGGAAATCACTCGGCTACCTCTTTCTCGTGTAGGAGTGCAGCCAGGGTGAGAGGGAAATGATGGAGGGGGTGCAAGGACACAAATTATATTAAGAATCAAATAGCCAAAACTATTATTTATGCCTTTAGCTTTAAAAAAATCGCACATTTTTAGCCGATGATTTCCGCACGTCCATTATAGACTCTGCCTTAAAATATGAGTGAATAATAATAATAATAATAATATTTAGCACCGCGTCTTACTACCCGTCCGGGCTATACGCTTTAGGTACTAATTACGCTAATGGGATAGGAATTGGGAAGGTTGAATTAGAGGAAGTGAACCTGCATTTGCGTGGAGGGAGAGTGGAAAACCATTTAGGAAAAACCACCCCCAGCTAACCCGACCTAGATTCGAACCTCGATCTCCCCGTCCTAAGCAGTCGAGCTCAACACGACAAGCGCAATAGCTAACTACGCCACCGAGGCGGCTTAATATGAGTGAATAATTACCCTTGGCACGGGACTATTCCTGGATAGCTCAGTGGTTAGAGCATTGGTGTATTAAGCCAAAGGTCTCAGGTTCAACTCCCGTGTCCAGATGTCATTTTTCAATTTTCAGAAGACAAATTATATTGTTATTATTAGTAGTAGTATTAATATCACCGAGTCTTACTAACTGTTCAGGCTCTACGCACATGTGGTAGTTACTTTATTGAGGAAAGAGGAAGGAAGCATTTTAGAGGTAATCTACCCACATTTGTCTGAAAGGAAAGTAGAAAACTATTTATTAAATAACCCCCCGCAGCTGACCCGATAGGGATAAGAACCTTGATCTCTCTGTCATCAGCAGGTCAGTCCAACATAAAATTGACGTGTAGGACTATTCAACCACTGAAGTGGCTCACAAATTATGTTGATAAATAATTTAATATTATGAATTAGAAATTATCATATAAACCATTTAAAATGTTTATAATGTTAGGGTTAAATGTGACTTACCTAGCGACTTAATATCTTAAAGATACTCACATTTAAAATGCCCCCCCCCCAAAATGGTCATGAATAATTAATTCGATATATTTTACTCAAGGTCACGTGCATAATTTATATCACTACATTCAGTTACCATAAAAAAATTACTAATAGCTTCTAAAGACATTTAATATTTATAAGAAGTTGAATGTCATTTATAATGCATATATTATATTGATACAAAAATTGTCTTAATTATACCACTTCTCTTCGTGATGTATGCTACTGTCTTCGTTAGCCACGTATTCACACGGCTAGGAGGCGATTTGGGAAAGGGGCAGACGGGAACTTTGAAGGTTGAATCTTGAACTATGAGGTGGTATGCCTGCAATTTTATGGAGAAGTAGGGGTGAGCTGATAAAAAAATCTCAGGACACCAAGACCCGAACCATGAATTTCCATCACCAGGGTAGCCAGACAAAACGATGCCTTTATCGGTGGATCACCTGAGTGAATGTCCAACACCTGACTCAAGTTGTTTTAAGTCATTTTAAACATATTTCTAAAAATATAACGTATAATTTTAAAGGAAATACCAAAAATACGATATTAAAGACTTATTAACTCATGTAATGAATTGACGTTAAAGTAGTTGAGTTTTAAAGGGGACCCGAAAGGTCAATGTTAAAGAAGCGTGTTTACGTTAGTTTGGTCATGTTGAGAGGATGAGTGTGGATCGAGTGATGAAGAAAATATATGAAGAGAGAGTATGTCGATCAAAAGGAAGGGTGAGCCATGTAAGGCCTGGCGTTATGTTGTAAACAAATATGTTAACAAAGATTCCTTAATAGTTTTAAAAATTAAAAATCATATATGACTCGGTGTATGGATGTTGTTGAAGAGAAGGGGTATGTAAGGATAGATAAGTGTAGGGAAATTTAATGAGGATGGAATATTTTGAGCTTCCCTTTTATACAGTTTATTGCCTACCCTGTAAGGGAACGGCCTGATTAGGTATGTATTTATGCATTAATTTATATATGTACATTATATGCGATATTAAAAATAGGCTTTTTGTTTGATTTAAATGACTCTAAGATTTATATAATTATTTTTACGATTAATTTATTTGACATGAACTCTTAAATTTTTATACTATTTCCAAAACACATGGCATAAAACTTTCTTAACCTGAATCAACAGAATGATCTTTAAGCATCCAACTATCATAACGGTCCTAATATCAAACACATTTCAAACTATCCTAACCTAAAGCTGCGAGGATTGGCGGTGATCTGGTGGTCTAGGGGTAAGGTGTCAGACTTCTGTGCTGACAGACGGGGTTCAATCCTCGGTCCCGGCACCGATTTATCTGATTACCAAACCCTTCTTTAACCTCTGACAAGACATCTTGTGAATGTGGGGAATGCCAGGCCTCCACCGTGGTTCGGATTCCACGTTAAACTGTAGGTCCTCCATTTCATCTCCCAATCACCCTACCATTACACATTAGCGTAAGTGCGTATGACCCGAACGGGTAGTAAGACGCGGTGCTAATAATAATAATAATAATAATAATGCAAGGACTAGCATTGAAATCCTCAAGGCTAGCTCAGAGTCAACGTAGCTTTGACATGAGAGGATCAAATGGCGGCCATGTGCTCTCGTTTTTTTTATTCCTCCTTTCGATTGTCAATATGCACCTGCACTTTCCTCTTTATAGGTCAACGCTGATGATTTTTTTTTTTCATTTCAAACTTTTTCATCTTGTGTCATTAAACTGTAAATTATGAAAGAAAACTCGAAAGGGAAAAAGGAAGTGTAGCACTGAGATAAGCTTACAATCCAATTTAGAGAGTAAATTATATTTTTTGACAGCTATAAACGTTACTAAAACAATTTACATAAATGTATAGGTCTATGTAAAGTCATGTGATCTATACCTGTCCCTTTTAATAGATAATATGAATATCATAAACTTTGGTGGCTTTATGGTCTTAGGTGCTATTCTTACAAAAGAAAAGATTGCCCATGATGGGTAGAGCGTGGGTCAATCCTTGTCCGGTGGGCTGAGGATGATTTTCCCATCTACTTTCTTCATGAAAATGTGGGTACACTTCCTCTAATTTCAACAATCCTCACTCCTAGCCCACTTACTTAATAGATAAACTTGTAACCTGAAATGGTAGTAATACGCAGAGCTCTATATATATATTCTATTATTGTAAAAAAATATATATATATATGCGTGTGTGTATGTGTGTGTATGTAGTAAAATAGTAAAATTCTGGTTGAAAGAAACTTTTGAAAATATAGATATGTGTTTTTGTGGTCAAAATGTATGTAATATATTATTAATACTATTTCATTTATATATATATAGTATTAATACTATTTAGCTGATATATTTATACATCAATGAAATAGTACTAATACTACTACTATTTTATTGAATGAAACAGTACTAACAATATAGTATACACCATAAAACACATATTTGTATTTTCAAAAGTTTATTTCTACTAGACTTCTACTATTATACTGAACATCCAAAATAAGCTCTGAGATTTTATACCTCCGAATAAAGAAAGAACCAGTGAATAAACACCTAATTATTTTAAGTACTACTTGTGCCAACTCCTAAAGGCTTCCCCCACCAATAGGCGAACACACCCATGTGTGGCGAAGCACTACCAGAAATTCATCGATAGCTCAGTTCATACCAGTCAACTCTTTCGCAGAAGCCGTCCTACGATCATTGTAATACAGAGTAATCAAATCGTTTATGAACGTCTTTCGTACACCACCATTATCTTGGCGTGTGTTCCGCCCCCCGAGCTCCCCTTCCACCGTCTCGTCGTGCAAATATTTAATATGATTTTACCACAGAGTTTTAGCTTAGTTTGGTTTTCATATATTCAAACAAAGTATCTACCACAAGATTAAATATGTTGTTGCTCAATGATATAGATGAAGACAGAATTTAGTAAATAAAAAAATTAATCAAAGTTTCTCATATAATCTTATTTTCTTGCGGTATCTCACATCACATTTAGGTTATACTGTTATATTTTAATCATGCTGATATGATAGGATTGAATAAGAATATATTTTTGAGGAAATATACTAGCAATGGAGTGGAAGGAGAGTGGAAAAACATTTAATAAACCTCACCCATGGTTCACCCGGTTGGGAATCGGCTTCAGATCTCATAACCGACAAAATGGACTAAACTACCTTGATATTTAGTTCACGTGTCCACCAGTAAGATGGTTATTATCTAGTCTGAAAGATATTGAGTAAAACCCACAGCAGTGGGCATAAGGACTAAATGGCAGGATTATATATAATATGTATGGATTTCCAATGAAAGAAGAGGGGGTTGGGATTCGAAAACCATCGTAGTGAAATGATGAAGTTTTTACCATAATGGTTTCCTAACCTTCCTCCAAGCAAATGTAGGCTACTTTACTCTCTATTATACCTTTCTCAGCCTTTCCACGCTACTGTAATTAGGGATGTGAAAAAAATATATATACTTTACTAATAATAGTACTCGTATTTTTTACTCGGTACTTTTTTTCCGATATTTTACTGATATTAGTACTCACACTCCAGTATAGGATTGGTGTCAAAAGAAGCAACTTTTTTGCTATCTTCACTCTGGCTGGGATTAAATATTTACTGGGGTGGACTGTGAAGTAAGAACAAATGACACTTTTTCTCAATTCTCATTAGTTTTTTGCATGACATGCAAGAAGAAACTATAATATTAATTATATTTTAGCTCATCATAATGCATAGCTGTTCTTTGATCTTTTTTATCAATACAAACTGATACCTGAGTGGGCGATGAGGCGAGTGGCGACCAGTATACTACCCCTTCCTTAAATTAAATTATTATTACCAGGTAAAAAAAATCCAGAATAAAATTTCGAGACCGATACTTACTGTTATCGATACTTTTCTTTCGATACTAGTACGGTATCGATATTTTCTTCCGATACTTTTAATGAGTATGGTATCGATACTTTTCTTTCGATACCACATCCCTAACTGTAATTAAATGCGTATAGTCCGGAAGGGTAGTTTGATACGGGTGGGAAAAAAAAAATCATGAAGTGGATGTTACGTAAGAAACATAATATTCCTATAGCAGTGCTAATGTTAGGAAACCATCATAATTTATGTTCAAAGTTCCTATAGTAAAACTTATGTTTACATACCTTTCGTCTACCCTGAAAGGTTTCAAGCTTATCTTATATGGTTCCAGCACGGAAACCATTTTAAACCGGTTTACCGTGGGACATTTGTGTGCCGCAAGGGGTCGGTAGGTGGGCCGCGGAAGTTTGGGGTAGGATTAAACATAAGTGAGAAATAAAAATAAATGTATTAAAATATACAATAGATGTTTTTAAATATAACTATTATTTTAGCTATTGAAATTTCAAACACAATGTTAGTACTAGTTTTTTTGTAATAAAATTTCTCCTAAAAAGAACTGGTGGTGCGTCTTGACAATGTTAGCACCTTTTTCAATGTGCCATGAGGATAAAAGGTAGAAAATAGATACACTAAGGGTATACTTAAAATATAGGGCTGTAAACCACATCTCACTTTCTGGCATGTTTGAATATTTATACCAAGATGGTAGAGATGAATAAGGTAAAGTTTGAATACAATGTATCACTTTTTTAATTCCCTTTTAATCACCACGTTTTACTAACTGTTCAGGGAGTATGCATGTAAATAATAACAACTCTAATGGGGTAGGAGTGAGGAAGGTAGCATTTTATAGGTAATCTACCAATATGTGCGTGGAGAGAGAAAGGAAAAACCTTTTTCAGTACACACCACTAGGATTTGAACCCTGTTCTTCCTGTTTTAATAAGAACTGTATAAAATTAGAGGGACGCCTTAGACCGTTCAGTCACTGAAACGGGTTATTAGAATTTGCATGTGAGAAACATTAAAAAAACGTAGATAAGAACATCTGAATGCACCCTACGAGATTCGATTTCAGACCACCAGCTACTAGAAAAACCAGACAAAACGAGAATGATATATTAGTTCCACGTGCCCATCGACACGAATCTGCCGTAAATCTATAACTGTAAAGCTGGTAGCCTTAATTTTTACTAATGATACATATTTAAACCGTATTGAAAATCTAACCACCGGACCAGACCCTCAGCTAATTAGACAAAAGAACTTCCAACTTAACTAAGGTAGCCGAACTAATTTGGGATCGAATTATGTAACCTATAATTTTAATGGAATCAAAAGTCACAAATAATATGTACGCAAAGGGTACATTTGTACAAATCTATTTGAATAACCCTCTCATTTATGTTTTAGTTAGAGAAGATTGTTAACTTAAAATAAAGTATGTTCACTTTATTTTAAGACTACAACATAAAACTTTAAATTGTGTAAAACACTCCTGAAATGATCCATAGCCACCACATTATTAATAATAAATAAATCAATTAATTACATATAAAAACTATCTAGATAATTATTTTATTGTTAAAATTATTCATTGTCCTCTTCCTTAACCTATTTTATGCACACAACATAAAAAAGGTGAAAAACATACGAACTACCAAGTTTACCTGACTTTGAACTGGTAATCAAAGTTTGGTAGCTGAACTTAAGGAGCTGTTTCGCTTTTGGGGATTTTTATCATCTCACAAGTCGAATTATTCTAGAGTAATTGTTTAAAATAATGATCTCTTCTTAATTTAATTTCCTTTAATTGGTAAATTTATCTTTTATGTCTCGTATGCACGAGATATATTTTTGTATTTAATTTATTACTAAATTTAGTACAAGTCAACTATTACCTCGTTCCTGGGTTCAAACCCAGCTGTGGTCAAAGGATTTTTCTTGAAAGATAAAAATCCGCAGCACAGCTTTTTTCGGAGGGGTAGTAGAGCCGTTAGCCCCATGTCTGTTGTCGCAAGTAAAAGGATCATGGAAGGTACATAAGTAAAAATAACTTTCCCTGCAAAATTGGTAGGCTCTTTCACTCTCGCTCATATATATTTTCGTGTGCTGATTTAATCAGTCGGTTCAGAAGGCGTACGTTAAATATTTCAAAAAATTTAAAAAAATTTGCTTACGAAAGTATCACCTGTGTGTTTGTGGAATATTAGCCAGCACACCGTCCTTAAAATAACGGGGCGCACTAAAAATTATGCACACATGGCCTATGGCTGTCTAAGGTAGGAGTGCAGGGTGAGTGAGTTAATATTAGTATTTTTTCAGTTTTTATAGCAATTTTTCTTGCCGAAATTAATAAAATATTGCTCCAGTGGAAACAAGATTTAATTTTCTACATATGGTGGGTGACCTTAACAGATCTTGAATATCTGTCAAGAGTGTCCTGGAATTTAATGATAACTTTTTCTAATAATTTAAAAAGTTTCTTCTCTAATTCCACTATGCTCGTGACAGATACTCAACACTACTGTTGACATCACCTTGATAAAAATAGTTAAATTCTTTGTTTCTACTGGAGCAATATTATATTAATCTGGGGCTAGTAGAATTCATCTTAATTGTGTCCCCGCCTCAGAAATGAATTTCTCCATACTGCAAGAAAGTAAAGGTGAGATAAGGTATAATGGTCTAGATTTAGAGCACTATCTCCACCCCATATACCCATAAAGTCACCATAGTTTCTTAAGCCAACGCCACTTATAGTAAAAATAGAAGAATAAACCACTTAGCCAAGTTGGTGGTATAGCACCTTGTCGGGAATGCTAGAATTATGTAGAGAGGAAATTTCCCCTGGGGTGAAACAACTCCTTATCTTGAGTTTCAAATATTTGTCGTGTCATGTGTGTTCAGGGTTTTAAAGATAGTAGACACACACATGACTACATCTCCCACACGTCATGATTCAATTACGATATTACCCCATTAAATTTTATTGGTTCCTGAAATAGCAACTTGAAAGCTAACGTGGATCAAAGGTTGATTCGTCAGAAACTTTAAGTGCCATTTAGTGGTGTTGCGTTTGTATTTAACTACATTGAAGATACATAGATGTGAATTTTAAAATAATGTTAATACGTTAAACATTCCCTTTTGTTCAAGTTTTATCTGAGAGGAAAAAGTAACATTTTAGAAAAACAAACTTTTTTATTTTGTACGTCCTACACCAAGGTTATCATCTACTACTTATTGGGTGACCTGGCGGTCTAGGGGTAAGGTGTCAGACTTCTGTGCTGGCGGCCGGGGTTCAATCCTCGGTTCCGGCACAGATTTATCCGATTACCAAACCCTTCCTTCACCTCTGACAAGACATATTGTGAATGTGGGGGAAGCCAGGCCTCCACCGTGGTTCGGATCCCACGTTAAACTGTAGGTCCTTCATTTTATCTCACAATCACCCTACCATTACACATTAGCGTAAATGCGTATAACCCGAACGGGTAGTAAGACGCGGTGCTAATAATAATAATAATAATAATAATAATAATAATAATAATACTTATTATAATTGATATGAACTACGAAGGTAGCTTGGAGGAACTACACCTATATTAATATGGAGAGAAAATGGGAAAACCACAGTAAGAGCATCTGGCCTAATACCAAAGACCATAATGATTTTGAAACTTTTTTAACCAATGGGTCTTACTACCCGTTAGGGTTACACTATGTACTAATTACTCTAATAGTTTAAGTATTAAGAGGGTTTAATTAAAAATAAGTACACTTGAATTTACGAGGAAGGAGAGTGGAAAAAAAATTAGGGAAAACCACCTTCAGTGTACCCAACCAGGATCGAACCCCAAACTCCCTGTATTCATCAGTATAGTCTAACACGAGATAAGAGTAGTGCGTTAGACCACGTGGCCACCGAAGTGTGCGCTTTATAGTTTAAAAATGTCCCAATAATCCCTGTACCAAGAACCTTAATTATTCAGCTCAATACATTTTTATTAAAATGTCCCGAAGCCCCTTGTACCATATACCATAGTTATCTTAAAGTCCTTAAGTTCAAATTTTCTTAAGCCCATTGTATCATCTGCAGTATTAAACTCGAAAATCCTTTAGCTCAAGTTCCTCTGATAATCCTGTACCATCAATCATATTAGTCTAGAATTATAGATTTATGAGGCCATGCTCATAGCTCACCTAGTCAACACACAACGAAGGCCGTGGTAATTATTTAAACAAAGTGCTTGATCATTACGTCTTGAATGAACTTTAACACCAATTACAAAATAAAAACACACAAAGTGATTTAAGGCACTGTAAAACTGGTAGTGTTTTAATTATTTAAATACTGAAGTTTATATGAAAATAATAGTTTAGTTTGCCATTTGATGGTGCTATTAAAATAAATTATTTTAATTTGAGTTTATTATTATCTAAATACTCTGATGCCGGAACTGACTAGACGCATCTTAGATATCAATTAATGTTAAATAAACTTCACTAGAGATTGTCTAGATAGAGGTGGGAGCCACTTATAGGGTTAATAAACAACAAAATCAAACTTGGATATTACGAACGATGACCTTCAAAAACAGGTTGGAGAACACCATTTTGTTCATTACACAATGTTTATTTTATATATATTTGAGGTATTTAACGTGTACTTTCTGAACCGACTGATGATATCAGACACGTGAATTTCTATGAGCGAGAGCGAAAGAGTTTAACAACTTTATTTTCACACTAGCAATCCCGCACGTTGTTGCCTGTGACCCACTGTGGTAATAAGAATTATATAACCCCCTCAACCCCACCCACGTTGCCCGTGACCTACAGTGGTTTAAAATTTATATAAAGCCCCCCCACCCCCCACCCTCCCGTGGTGCCCGACTTCAAATGGAAACGTTATCTCTGAAACGTAGTTCTAAACCAGATTAAAAATATTTCCTTCAAAAATTTGTTAAAAAATATTCTAATTAAAAAGCTAGTTAAAAATTTAAAAATCCAGCTTCAGTGTGCGTTTGGATCCCCTTACGTCCATCTATGTTAAAAATTTCAGATATCTGCGTGCTGTAGATTTGGCTGGGCATCGCACACAAAAAAACAACACAAATACTTCCTCTTCTTCTTATTATTATTCTATAATTATATATAGAAGATGTCTTCTAGGACTTTTTTTAAATGCTGCAATCTTCATGGGACCGATGGTACTTGTTCTATGGATTTTTATTATTCAAGAAAAATCCTTCTACCGCAGCTAGATTTGAACCAACGATTATTGTGTCGTGAGGCAAGCTCTGTACCCAAAGACCACTAAGTTCGACTTCTTAACTAATCTTACAATAAACAATCTATGATATTGGGAAAACATTCTAAGTGTGGTATCCTTATTGTTTGGATAGCATATTTTTAGGGAGCACAAATTTTTTAGCTTGAAAATAAGATTCAACTAGAAATAATTCTAGCTATATATTTATCCTCAAATAATTAATTTATATATAATTAAATATATATATTTGAATATTTAGAAAGTATGGGCCAATATGGGAAAATACGGTAGATTGGAATGGCTAATATTCACCATCTTCTGCAGTGGTTTTGCAGTTTTTATAGCTAAACTTATTTTGACAATATAAACCAAATAATTATCAAGTAGATTAATAGAGTTTAATTTCATTTACATGTTTATATCAACAATTCTTGAATATCTATCAAGGGTGCCCTGGAATTTAGTGATCAATTTCTCTTTGTTTAATAAGTTTGTCATCTAATGCCGCTACGCTAATGACAGATATTCATCAAATATTTATATTACCATATAAAGAAAATTAAAATCAATGATTCTAGTGGAGATATATTTTATTTATTTTAGCTAAAAAAAATCCCAAGTTTTTCTGTACAAATTTAAAACTCACTGCCATTAACTCACGTTAGTACATTTCCACCTTAAAAGGTAAACTATCATATGACATTATTGGCAGAACGTGTGGCACCTATCGGTGAGGAAGTTACCCCATCCCAGGCCACTTTAGCTCCCTACGGTAACATTCTCAAGTTACCCGTAATATAATAGCTTGGGAGGGCCCCACAACCACATCCCGGCTCCAGGGGTGGGGAAGTTGTCTCCTATGTATAAAATACAAACTTTATGGAATTAGTCTGGTACTTGGCTCAAGGAAATGCTGAAACATTATCCTAAGTTGCCCAGTGGCTACCTTGTTGGAATGTACAGTATCCCCGTGGCTTCTTTGGTGCCGACTGACATTTAGCTATATACCTAATTGTTGACTGTCAGAAGTGACAGCTGCTAAACATATGTTTTTTTCAGATCATATGGTTCGGCGTAAAGATATATAACTTAGTTTGGTAACTTTTCAAAGCCGTCATCTGTCAGCTGTGAGCTGTCAGTCAGCACCAAAGAATCCCTGGAGCTACTGTACGGACCAGAAATCACCTACCGAAACCGTATACACGATATCAAAAGCTTAGTGTATAGTAGTCTCACACCACCCCTGTCCTTATACATGATGATGACTATGATGATAATATTAATAATAACAGTAATAAGTATATTAATAATAACAATAATAACGTGTCTGAGCTACATTAATCTGTAGTTCAGCTTGCGGAAGGATTAGCCAGTACCGTTGACCAATTTTTTACAATCGGACATTCTTTTCGTGGAGGCTCATTCCATGTCTCGATGAGGTAATAGGATGATTATATTTAACATGACAATTTGAAACCAACAAAGATCTTAACCTAGCTTAAGCCTAATTAACAAAATCCTGGTGACCATGGGAATTATTCATCCTCCGAGGAAAAATCCTACGGTTCTAGCCGGGAATCGAACCCTGGACCTCTAAGTCAGCAGCGAGAGGCGTACACATATTATCGAGCAAGGATCCAAGCACCCGTTGGGTAGGCCTCGGGGCTAATGTGGTCGACACAGTTTAGGGCACATCCTGACCCAAGGAGCCGCACTATCCCTGGGAAATTAGAACACGACTAAATAGGAATCATTATATAGATCGCTACAGTCTAATTTTCATTTAGAAGAGCCTTACTTGATAGATATAAAAGTAACTAGATCTACTTTTTCGCATTCATACGTCAAGTCATGAGCTATACGATTTTCCCTTTACATTTACATATATTGTGGTGACCTGGCGGTCTAGGTGTAAGGTGTCAGACTTCTATGCTGGCAGCCGGGGTTCAATCCTCGGTCCCGGCACAGATTTATCTGATTACCAAACCCTTCCTTCACCTCTGACAAGACATCTTATGAATGTGGGGAATGCCAGGCCTCCGCCGTGGTTCGGATTCCACGTTAAACTGTAGGTCCTCCATTTCATCTCACAATCACCCTACCATTACACATTATCATAAGTGCTTATAGCCCGAACGGGTATTAAGACGCGGTGCTAATAATAATAATAATTTACATATATTATCAATATTTATATAAGACTAATAATACAATAAAATGTTAGCAAGGCAGAGCATTTTTTTTTTATATTTTCTAAAAAGTCTTTCCTATGAAAATTGAGCTCTATTATAAGAGTAGACTATTTATTCCTGGTTGTTGCTTCAGTATCTTTCAAGTTTTTCCGAGGGCCATGGCTTAGTTAATGTGATTGCTAAGTGAACACACAAACACACTTACTATAGTAGCCCCATTATGGAAGATATAAGATGTTCTTGTAAGTTTAAGAATGTCAGCTTTTCAACTAAACAATAACTTTAATTCTATTCCCCTCAAATTAAATCATAGAATACATAACTTTTTCTGAGCCAGTTCTCTTGGTTAAGTGGTTAAACTAGTCTACCATCCATATATGACAGAAGTATCCTACCTGCGCCTAGTTGTGTTCATTTCACTTAGTTAAAAATGTTGACAGAATAAAACAATACCTATTGAAAGTTGTTTAATCTCTTGAATATTTTAAGGATCTATATTAGGATGAGCTTATGTCTATGGTGCTGATTATGTTAACTTCATTTATAGTGTAAGATAGCAATCTTACCTTTATTAATTACACTATGGAGTAGCCTTTATGATAAGTAAAAAGTGCAGTCCGCCATCGTAAGGCTGCTTAATTTCAGGATACACTAAATGTACAATTTAGCCCAATGGAATGTACGATTCTGTACCAGTGATAGTTTCACAAGTCATTGCTATTGGTATTCTATTAATGAGGTGTAGGGGAAACATATTTATGTACACACGCACTATACACACAAAACAATTCATTGTATTTTTTATAGCACTGTAGAATATTCATCCCTTTAATTCAAACCATAAAATCAGACTTTTATATAATATTTTGTCCACAAAATTCACATCAAAGTTGATTTGAGCTCACATAACCAACGTTATTTAGAGCACTGGACCAAGGGGTGGATTAAAGGGGTGGCATGGGAGAGGTACGTGGCAACCCCCCACCCCCAATAACGTTTTTATTTAATATTAACAATACTAATTAAAACATTAAACCAATTAAATTCATGCTATAGTCACTATTAGCTTTACTTCCAAGTAATATCTCACTAGCCAGTTGCTTCGCGGGTCAATCACTGCCATTAATTTATTTACATTTTTATCACGTGATTTAATTATCAAAAATTAACAAAAAAACATACATAATCACGAAATGTATTGTTTTCAATTGTATTATTGATTTCTAAATTATTTTTAAATTTTATCTCAAATTTTGAATGATTTTTCATTCACAATTTCCTGAGAGGGAACCTACCCCAGTTTGGTTTCGTGTGAGTGTCTACGTCTTTCTCACAAAAATGCTGGCCTCCTTCCCTCACGAAAATCCTGGACCCACCCCTCACTGATCCAGGGGAAAAAGGAACGATTATAGGTGGTGTGTATATCAGATCTTCCTGCTAAACAAATTAGTAAATAATCCATTCGGTGGTCACATCATCTAAGCCAAGGCGTCACTTTCACAATATACTAAATTTCCAATGAAGGGGAGATTAAGGTTAAGATTAGGTTAACATTTAGGAAAAATACTTTATTATAACCGACTGAAATTTTAAGTGGAGATTAAGGATAGAATTTTAGTCGGTTATAGTAAGGTATTTTTTCGAAATGATTTTTCACTTTCCTTCAACGCAAATGCGGGTACACTTCCCATAAATGCAACCTTAATAAAAAAATAGGAGCTAAATCAAAGCGTCGTCTCTTAGGAGACTGGGCTAAGCGATTTTTAATACGTGTGTCGTTATAGTATTTAGAACACGCACTCTAAGTAGCCTTCTATTAAAAACAAATCTTCTTATAAAATGATAACGTAACCAAACAAACCAGAAGATAGCCTTTACTGTTACTCAGGATGACGGCATAACCTGCTTTCACTGTCACTCAGAAACTTTAGTTTTCGTCTACTTCTATTTTTTAATACTAAATGCAATCAAAATGTAATAACAATACATTAAAACATTGTGTCTTACTTTTGCACAATACAATATTTTTTTCTCGTGCAAGTATTAAACAATTTTTTGTATTTATTTCCTTTTCATAGAAAGTATTGCATCATAAAGAGGTGTGGATATTGCATGTAGTGCTTCTTTCTTAGTAGAAAGGTTAAGTAACAGAAGCTTTTATACTAATATAGGTTAGTAATTTTGTCGGAGATTCCCCATTGAGAAGCTAATATAAAAAAAGATTGATTGAGCAAATTGATAATCTTAAAAATAGTCATTTTAATCCAAACCATTGAATGAAATTACAAATTGAGTTCGTTTGGTGATATTCTTATGAAATTTGGGAGTTCAATCTATCTTAGAAAATACAATACAATAAAGAATACTATAATCCTGCAACGAGATGAGTATTATAAAGTGAAAAAAAGAGATATAAATTTACTGTAACCATACTGGTGGTCATGTGGACTGGGGTGTCTACACTGGGTTGTTGGAGAAAATGAGGTCAAGGTTTGAATGACAGTCTGGTGTAAGTAGGTGTTTTTGTTAAAATTAATTCCCATTCATCCTCCTTCCAAATGCTTTAATATTTTCACAAAATTACACCTTATTCATTTCTTCCCCGTAGTGTAAGCAAGCAGATAGCCTGTATGGGTAGTATGGCGTAAGGCTTGTGATAACTATAATAATATTTATTGTTTGGTGACATGGTGGTCTCGGGGTAAGTAGTCAGACTTCCGTGTTAGTGGTACGGGGTACAAATCCTGGGCCCTGCACAGATTTGTATAAATACCAGACCCTTTCTTCACCTCAGGCAAAGTGTGTGCGTTCACGCTTAGTGAATGTGTGGAATGACAGGCCCTCACCGTGGTTCGGAGCCCACGTTAAACTGTAGGTATCCTCTGCTTTCCACCATCATCATTCTTACGTATCATCCTACCTACTGTTTTTTTTTATTTCTTTTAATTTTTTTTTTATTTCCTTATACATTTGTTCTGACATCTTATTTTACTATAAATAAGGACTTTTTCTGCTCGGTTCAGATTACGTTATGCCTTCTATATAGTTAATTTAAAAATTGTACACATGAACTATCTGTAATATAAACATATACTACTACTAAAACTACTTGTCCTGTTATCGATCTTTACCAATTTACCTCGACCTGTGCCTGTTAGCAGCTCTGTCTACTATATATCAATACCATTATTAAATTTATGATGTCTTAAAATTATACTTGGCCCTCTTTTCTTATTGAAATTATCTCGGCTACACACTTTTTTTCCTTTTGATATGCCTACTTTGGACTTAGATCTAACTTAAACTAACTTATACTTAGTGCCATCGTCTACAAAATCATCATCAGCGGCTTAGTCTACTACGAAAGTAGTACATTATACCATGCGGCCACTGAAGCAGGAGATTTTTTTAAAATTAATTTTGGATAACCCATATGGTTAAGGTAATAAGACTTTGTGTAAAAGCAACTTTTTGTGTGTGATTACCGAATGCCATGATCGTGATAATATCTTTATAAATAGTTCTTTCAGGTCCCGTCTTACACTTTAAGGTCACGCTTCAATTAGAGATAAGTTAAATAAGTATACTAACTAATTCATTGACCAAAGCTAATTATTTTTATACTCAGTTCTAATATGTATTTTTACCATTTTCTTTATGTTTTAACATAAGGTCAAGTGAAACCGATATTTTATATCTTACAATATTCGCTTAGCTCTAGCATCAACGTAAACTATTGTTGTAAAGCAAACGCGAGCTCTGTCTTTCGATACACATATATAGTTTCCACGTTAACGCTAAAACATTGTGCAATATTATTTTCAATGCGATAAACTATATACTATATTTAGTCTACAGTGTATCTTACTTTGAAAACAATTGTTGATTATTAGTATGATATTTTGATGGTAAGTTTTACTCTCGCAGAGTAACTATAAAGCCTGGCATATTTTTTTAAATATATATTTTAGGAAAAAACAAGGCAGTATAAGCGTGGAGAAGATTAGTGAAGATGAATTAATTGTGTTGTTTTTTGAGCTATATGCAGTCTCTTGCCTAACCCGTAAGGGAATGGCGTGATTAGGTATATATGTATGTATGTATGTATGTATGTATGTATGTATGTATGTATTGTATGTATGTATGTATGTATGTATGTATGTGTATGTATGTATGTATGTATGTATGTATGTATGTATGTATGTATGTATGTATGCATATATGTATGTATGTACATATGTATGTATATATTTATATATATGTATGTATTTATGTATGTATATATGTATGTAAAGTGTGTATTCATGTAGTCTATGTATGTATATAATTGAATATTAGTCATAATAATAATTTAAATTCTGCACGATATAAATTGCACTAAAATAATAAGTCTGCTTTTATTTGTTTTAAGAACAGTTATTTAGACATTGTAATAGCTAGCAAACAATCTATATGTTCAAATTAAACCAATCAAGAGCTTTATAACAAATCTAGTAATTCGTAAAGATTAACAATAAGAACTGGCATACTGAAGTACAGTAGAATACCAATTCGTATTTGACAAGAACAATACAATACTATTGTATAAAACAATGCAAATTTAAACGAACGGTTAAGATACGAGAACTTAAACGTAGCATTGAAGGGTTAGGCCTTTGTCTTCTTCAGAATGGCTAGTTTTGATAGGTGGATGGGTCAAAAGTCATGTCAACACGTAGTAAAAAGAACTTAAGAGTAAATTAGTTTAATAAATAAACGCAAACTATGTTTAAAAGTTGTAAGTCAATTAAAAACCGTATCATATATCTACACGAAGGTAGAAAAATTCAACCTAGACACATATAGCTAGGATAAAACATGTATTATACATAAAAAATAAATAACATATTATGTTACAACAAAATAACTCTGACCTCAGGTCAAACTAAAACAAACAATCAAGATAAAATTAATTGAAATAAAGATTCACCTGATAGACACTAGTGTTTTTTAATAATAATAATAATAATATTAATAACGATACAGTGTTTATTTTATTTTGTATGTATCTTTTTTATATGACTCTTACCCCAAACCAGTTTAAATATTCATACCTAAACCAAGACATGATAACTATTTTTAATATCAAGACATTCAGCCATGTAATTGAATGAGATTCTGCCTTGGATAGCATTAGAATTAGTTTGTTAAACGACTTATGATTTAAATTATACTGGTTCAAGAACAGGAATTTCTGAGTAAGCCATAATAAGTCAGACATAATTTCTGATTAGCCTACTTGTACTTACAGTACATTTTTATATAATTTTCGTGTTAACCTCAAACTAAGATCATGGGATTAGGCAACTTACCTGGTACTCGTATTGATGGAGACCCATACCGAAAACCATGCTCATCTAGTCTGGTTTTCTGAAGATCAGGGTTAAAATCCCAGCCAGTCTTACTGGCAGTAGTTTTCCAGGTACATTTTTTCTAAATTCCACATTTATCAACAACTCCCTATTAATCTAGTTATTATTATTATTAGCACCGCGTCTTACTACCCGTTCGGGTTATACGCACTTACGCTAATGTGTAATGGTAAGGTGATTGTGAGATGAAATGGAGGACCTACAGTTTAACGTGGAATCCGAACCACGGTGGAGGCCTGGCATTCCCCACATTCACAAGATGTCTTGTCAGAGGTGAAGGAAGGGTTTGGTAATCAGATAAATCTGTGCCGGACTTGGTATTGAACCCCTACCGCCAGCATAGAAGTCTGACACCTTACCCCTGGACCGCCAGGTCACCTTATTAATCTAGTTAAATATGGATTACTCAGACGGGTAGTAAGATATGGTGCGTAAAAATAGCTCTTTTTGATAAAAGTGCTCTTTATTCAATCTCTGTTTCTACCATCGTGTAATAACTACTGGTATGTTTGGTCGTTTTTAAGACACGCGTCATAATAGAGTATTATTCTGGTGGAAAAACAATTTTAAGTGATAAAATTTATTGCTTAACTAAAATATTTGTATTAGTCCAAATATAAAGTCTTTATTTTTATAAATGCTTTGATGATTCGGAAATAAACCTCACATTTACTTTCTTATACAGAAATATTGTAGTGTAATAGCGAAAATACTTGACCTTTAGATTATAATTAATATTTACATTTTATGAGGCCCCGAGTTCGAAAAAGTGGCTTTTACAATTAGGTCTGTCCCAATGTATGTCTGCCTGTCTGCCTGTCCCCTACCATATATATGAAACGGTATGATGAATTTTGTTTAAACTTGATGTTCAGATATTATAAATAGCTATAACTTATCTCAAAATTAGTTTTTTTATATCTACCTTATCCCTCAAATTAATGTTAGTTTAGTAAAAAGTGTTTCCAGATTAGTTTTAACGATTTTATTTATAATGAATATCCAGGAAATGTTTGACTTCACAAATAATACCCTGTATTTTATTCTTGGAGAAAAATTTGTTTAAGGTTATTTTACTGATAAGTGGTCTTGAAAATTTTAAATGTTTTGAAAATTTTAAAAATTTGAAATTTGCTACAAATATTTGAAAATTTTTGTGTAAGATATAAGTATAAAGAGAACAATATATGATAGTATTTCAGAGGAAAGCTTACCTAAAATGATTTCCTTAAAATATATTTTTTTAAATTCTTTTCTAATCTATAATACAACCTATTGGAAAATTTGTCCGATATTTTTGAGTCATTTATAGACAGATGGTAAGAAAATAAGAAATATTATTATTATTATTATTAATTATTAATAACTAGTACTGCGTCTTACTACTCGTTCGGGTTATACGCACTTACGCTAATTTGTAGTGGTAGGGTGATTGTGAGATGAAGTGGAGGACCTACAGTTTAAAGTAGGATCCGAACCACGGTGGAGGCCTGGCATTCCACACATTCATTCACAAGTTGTGATTAATACACTTCTTGTCAGAGGTGAAGGTAGGGTTTGGCAATCAGATAAATCTGTGCAGGGACCAAGGATTTAACCCCGGACTCCCAGCACATAAGTCCAACACCTTATCCCTAGACCGCTAGGTCACCAGAAATATTATTATTCATTGGTAAAACCTGCACAAATATCGAAAAGAATAAATATCAATTATTTAATTATAAAACATTGAAAACGCGCAGTGCTCTATTTAAAAATTATTTGTAAAAGATTAATTAATATATATATATATATAATTAGAAATATATATCGTTTAACTACTTTATTTATATGAATTTATTAATTAAAATTGCTGAAGCTTTAACCAAAGTAGCAAAATATAAAAGTGAAATTGAGTAGACTATAGTAGTAATTAGACATCCTTAAAATAATATATATATATATATATATATATTAGCTATCGGGAGTTTGTTTATGTGGAAACATTTTACATTGGGTCCAATGTATGATTTAAATTTATTCGAGTAAGAAATTTATTTCTATATATTTTATTTAAAAACGTTCAATGTAATTTTTATATATAAATAAGTAAAAAAGTATTGGTCCAAAAAGACTCGAATGTATTACAATAAAACTTATAATGTTTATGTTCATTTTACATTTTTTTAAATCTAATTGAGAATACATTCTAGAAAACTCTCTAAAAATATTTCATAAGGTAGTTGATATATCTTAAATGAAGGGTATAATTTCAAGTAGTTTGCTATATACTAATCTATAAAAATATGTTTTTTACACTTATAATAAAATTTCTCTCACTGTTTGTTAGAGCTCTGTGTGTAACTGAAAACATCAAATTATTTCCTTCATTAATAATCATTGAAAGAATCTAAACTTAAGTATTTTATTTCATAAAATATTGAAAGCCTTTTTTAAAATTAAATCATTATAATAACTACCTAAGGAGGACCTCAGCAAAGTAATTATATTGTACGCTCAAAATACCAGCTACTACAATATTTAAAATATCAAGTAAAACACATGAAACGCTTTTTTCGTCCCTATAATTCTGGAAGATGTAATATTAAACACGAGATAAAAACAAATTAGAGAGGCAAACGTATTTGAACTGCATTTTTCATGTTTCAACTTCACTAAACCAAGGTCATCCACTTTGCCATTTTTATAATGGGCTTGTCGTTGTAAAATACAGCTGTTATCTAGCGTGGATAGCTTATAAAGAAGTTAACATAAATTATAAATGAGCTACAGATTGCCGGTAGATAATTTCGCTCAACTTTGTTTATGTATAAGCCTTGTAAAATATGTTTTCACTAAAATAAAAACAACAATATAGCATTCACATCGGGTAGGCGGATTGTAAGTTCATTGTTAGAATTAATCACTACAGGTTTTCAAGTATGCAAATTATAAATATAAGATAACTTGTTCTCAAAATTATTTACAACTTTGATTGTGAGGAAATTTATAGTAGCATCAAGATTAAAATCATCATGATATAACTATTCTAACAAAGCTCTATTGGTAGAATTAATAATATAATAATAAAAATTATGGTTGTTTATAGTTTTAATATACACAAATTACAATTTGGTGAATAATCCATTCACGCCAGTTTTTTAGCACCACGTTTTAATACCCGTTAGATTTATACGATTATGGGTTAGTAATTAGGAAGGTTAATTTTACAGGAAGTGTACCCACATTTTCTTGGAGATAGAGGTAGTGGGAAACCATGTAGTAAAAACCACCCTTAGTATATCAAACCAGGATTGAACCACGGTCAGCCAGTCTAGTCTATTGCGAGAGTGACACATATCATGTGTCCACCAAAGCGGATTTATATACCTTAGTCATTTTTGAATTAGTTTATTTAACAGTAAATATAGTAAACTGGAGCGTCTTTATTTTAACAAGATGTTTCCCTTATATATATATATATATATTTATATATATATATAAATATATATATATATATATTTATATATATATATTTATATTTATATATATATATATAATCTAATCAGCACCCATACATAAATATATATATCTATGTATTCTTGCTGACTGGATTATTATTTTAATATTCTTTTCATCTATATTCGAATGTGAGATGCACTGACTAGTTTTATAATTGATAGAGTTTAAATAAAATCATATATATGACTTTAATTTGCTAATTTCTATTATCTTTCAATACAAACGTATTGTTTGGTTACATAAATGATCACACGGACGAAGTCGTTAGTCTTGCTAAAAATTAAAGAGGTTTGGTAAATAATGTACTATGCCACAACAACTCTAATCGTTATAGTTGATATTTAATTGTCTTTCTATGCTTCATTACATAGCGAAACAATCTATGTTATAAATCCCTTATTTCTTAGTTAAAACTAAATAAATAAATAGATACATAAAATTGTTTATAATTATTTATGAATGCTCAATGTTGGTATCAAATATTACTCTATAAAAGATTACTTAGACTTAAGAATTATTGATGTTTTAAAGCTCTATTTTTAATATATTAAAAATACTATTGTGTGGCATAGAACATTATTTTCCCAAGGATTTTAATTGTATAACCAGTGATGGGGTCATGGGTTCAAATCTTGACAGAACAGGTATGTGGTTTTCTGTGAGTGATGTTTCACTATAGTTTACACGCTTCTCTCCACGCAAATGCGGCTTTACCTTTTTTTATCCACCTTCTTTATCACTCTTCGCCAAATAACGCTTATAATAAACATAATGTTGGACGTAAAAACTAAAGTAAAAAATATATATATAAATGCTTTAATTAATAATTAGAATTTAGTGTAAGTTAAATAACATCAAGGTAATAGAATGAGCTATTAAAAAATATTAAAATAATTTAGATAACAAAAATAGTTTGTTGTTGTTCACCAGAAGGTAAAGGAAACAAGTATCTCATTAGCTTAAAAGCTGACATGATCTGTGTGCATACAAGTTTCACAGGTTTTGATTTAGTAACTTTATTGTATATTTAGGTAGCGTGTAAATAATGATTTGTACAGAGATTAGGTAAAATTGGAAACTGTTGTAATAGATATACATCTAATTTTATATATTCTTACGAAATATGGTGTGTGCTACAACCTTCAAAAATACATACACCAACTGTTAAAAATCAAAGCTTGAGTACTCATCACTCTTCTGAATATATGGAAATAGATGTAGTAAATTTTACGACTATTATAAATAGCTTTAGGGCTTGAAACTGAACAGTCCTACTAAAGAAAAGTTACTTTGTCCTGATGTAATAAAAGGATTATTCTTTTTTTTTTTATTAATGGCTCCTTTACAATAAATTGATAAATCAGTCAATGACTGTTAAGTTTATTTTATGTATATATTCATGAACACCTCACCATAAAGAAATAAATATTACTAGATAGTTAATTCCACTTGCATCTTACTACAGGTCCGGAATATCAAACATATATACGATAGCTATGTGGGTAGGATGAGCATAGAATTTAGAGAAAATGTACCTGCGATTCCTTGGAGAGAGACTGGTGAGCAGAATAGGAAAATTCACTTTCTGATCACCTGATATGAATTAGAACCTTGGCCTCCCCAACAACGATAAACCATTTTAAATGAACTTTAAATTTAGACTTATTGACTACTGGTGTTGTTTCATCTAATAAAACAGCACAGACTCTTTGACAATCACCGCTTTGTGTTTTAATTTATCAAGTGCGTCGAACCCTATTATTTAATTAACTTATTCCAAGGAGTATGTATTGAGATGATAGATCAATATAAATGTACACGAATTAGCTTGGAAATGGTATTAGAAAACCATAATATTATATCACATGTGATACAAACCATACCCAGTTCACCCGAACCGAGATTTGAACACCAACCTCCCCATAACAGGCAATCCAGTCTACTTCTAGCTCGATTATTTCAACCCCTGTCGCAAAAAGGTTTCTTAAAATGTATGAGAAATTATTATATCCACCAAACATATGAAAATGTATTGATATTTTTTCTGTAATTATTATGATTTTTTTCTTCTTCTTCTTTCAAGTTAAACCTTCTCTTAAAGAGAACATTATCTTTTAGTTTCACAAGGATCCGCAACTTTGTGCACGCAAAGCTCCTCTAATCTGGTTCGTCAGTGACGGGGCAGGGAGGTCAGGGCTATGATCCCAGTTGGGTGCATGGAGGATGTTTTTTCTTAATTGGTTTCTGTTTATTTTTCAAGGTAAATGAGTTTATAATTGCTATTAATACACTCGCATAGGTGGGGCACTTGGGTTGAATGTCAAGCTTAATTATATGATTTACTGGTGGTGTGGACAAAATATTAATCTTACCCTGTTTATCATGGGTGATATTTTTATATGATTTACCATTTTCCCTCTATGCCAATAAATGTATATTTCTTCGGTTGCAGGTGAATTGTTGTCGCACGAGTTGTTTATCTCTAAAGATACAGTTGAATCGCACCCCCACATTTTTAGAGCCGTGTACGAATTACGTCCCGGACTGTAGACCTAACCTAACCTAACCCAACCAAAAAACTTCACATTTTTACCAAAACTATAGAATTACAAGAATTGAGGAAATTTGGATATTATGAGGGATGTCAACATGAGACGATTATAGTTTCTATCTGAATTTAAGACAGCATGATAGGAAGCACTCTGCTAATTAGGTGGACGCAACTCATACCCCTCTCTCAAATGAGTGGGTCTCTATTCGTACGTGTCTCTCAAAAATCCGGGCTGCAAATCATACACGATTTCAAGACTAGGACGCAACTCACCTACACAGATTTATACTAAACTCTCTCTTCCTATTTAGTGAAACTAAATAAGGGTATCCCGAACAAATAATCAGGTTCGATGTCAGATGAAAAATACTGTAATCACAAAGTGAAATTTATACTAGCTTAGCTGAACATATTTTACATATATATTTTCATAAAATAAAATTAAGTCAATCTTATTTAAAGCTGATTTGATTTTGAAAGCATAAGTCAAAACCAATAGATATTGTGTAAAATGTCTCCATCGTAATATCTGCGGTTTGATGGTTGCGATTAAAGGTTATAAAACCTCATTCACTCTTATTTTGGTAATTTGTTTGAGTAGAGGCCTTGAATTATTTGTTTGTTTAGTGAATTGATGAAAAGGGTAATTCGTTTCTCAATAACGTGGTTTCAATCATTTCAAATGAGTTGCACAAAATAAATGTTTTCAATCATCTTTTCTTTGTGTTAAAAATAAATTGTACCTAAAAGAGAAGTTTCAAGATATCTAGAATCTATAGACATGCGGTCTAAGACGTAACGTTTGCATTGAACACTTTTCTTCATTGACAGGGAGATTGGAGTCCTATTCCCAGTTAAGTGTACTGAGAAGGTATCTCACACGTGATTTACCAATGGGGTTCAGTCCTCTCTCTTCACTAGTGTGAATGCACTTCCCTTAAAATAATGTCCCAACACCGTCTCCTATAAGTGATTCCTTGCTAAACATGGAAACTAAAAATATAACTCTTAAATAGGAATGTAAGTCAAGGCGTCTTTTCATATTTTTTCATCTTGGAAAATATAATCTTTTTTTAAAAGTTAAATAATATTCAGGTTGATGCCTTAATTTATTAATATTTTTAATAAAACTAAGATCATCATATTTTAATCCTTTCGATGAGTAAGCGGACTAAGTTGTAAACCACGCCTAATATGATCCACCGATTATGAGGGTGTTGGGGGCTCAAATCACATCCAGAATTTTTGAGGCTGTTTTTCCCTTAATGAGTTTTTTACTCTCCCTCCAAGCAAATGTGTATACATTTCCTTTAATTCTATCTTAAAATACATAGTATAAATAATTGAATATCTCAAATGGGGAAGCGATTCTGGTAAAATATATTTCTTTTATCACCGCATCTTAGTGACAGTTAGGGCTGTACGCAATTATGATACTTATTCTAAAGTGGTTGAGATGAGGAAGAAAGCATTTTAGAGATAACCTCACATTTTCTTGCAAGGCGAGTGGGAAATCATTTAGAACCACCCTTAAGTAATCCCTATCGGTATTTGAATCCCCAATCTCCCCATCTTCAGTAATACATGAGTGACGCCTTAGACCATTCGGCCAATAAAGTGGGTTAGTAAAATATTGACACAAAACATATCTAAGTAGAAAGTCACTACACTATATCGTATTAACACTCATGGGTAAACTCACGGAAATTAAACATCAAGTTCGTAATCTGGTTTACCGGTGCTGTGAAGTTCAAGTTTGGAACACCCGCTGGGTTTACTAGGGGTCGTTTTTACTAGATACGTTAATGCTGGTGATTTTTTCTTCTTCCCCTATTACTGTAAATATATGCAATTATTTCAAACAAATCAAACCCTTCCTTCACCTTTGACAAGACATCTTGTGAATGTGGGGAATGCCAGGCCTACACCGTGGTTCAGATTCCACGTTAAACTGTAGGCCCTCCATTTCATCTCACAATCACCCTACCATTACACATTAGCGTAAGTGCGTACAACCCAAATGGGTAATAAGACGCGGTGCTAATAATAATAATATTTCAAACAAGTACAAATCAACACACATACTTTTTTTTATGTAACTATTATTGATCATAATTTGTCTTGCTACTTTTATATGTTATCGTTAACACTAAAAATAACTTGCACTAAAGTTTAAACGTTGAATAAATAAGTATCGTGATCCTACGCGGTAGAGTGGTGCAGGCATGTTGGGAAATCCAGTATCCAGGCAATTTTATTATCTTTAAAGAGGGAGGTACATTATATGACAGCGAAGAATGTGAAAGGATAGAATGGCAATGAGGTTAACTGTCTTGCCAATGGCGGCAGATCAGTTCATCCTTGTGGTACAAAAAACATTCCTAACGAAACTTGCTAACGCCCGAGGAACCGATCCAATAGCTGATGCTTCATTTTAACCACTTTTTATTTATATCATCACTTTCTTTAGTTTTTTTTTATATGAAGTTTACGTTATTATGTATTACTTGGCTAGTGTTGCCAAAAGTGTGAGAAACGTGGTTTGACGATTTTTTATTTAGCACACAAAAATGCATATCATAATATAACTTAAATTTTAAACTAACATAACATCGAGCCTAAGGTCGATAATTCATCACTATTAAAGGATAGACCCACATTTCATCATTGATTAATTTTTTGGCCACGCCAGGAATCGAAGCCAGACCCTTATCTCAGTAGACATACATGCTATCAACTGAACAAAGGTGTCAGACTTGATAAAATAATCAAGCAAAACAAACATAGCAACACTGTGAAAAGCACTGTATTTGGAAAATATGAACTGTGAAATGGCCTAAATTTTTCATAAGTTTGGATATTATGTATTAATTTTTGTGTCTGATATTAATACATCGATTTCAATAATTTCAATTTCATGCATGTTCCTTAAGACATTTTTTTTAAACAATTTTGTAGTGATATTGATAAATATACACAATAAAATGTATTCATTGAAACCTTATCTCAAATTTTATTTATCAATTATAAAAGAAGAATTTATTTATTTACTGTAGCTGTTTTGGATCTCAACCATTCTATGTAACTATATTTTATAGTTGAAAAACCTTATCTGGAACCGCCAAAATTGGCCTAGCTATACTTGAAATTATGTCACACTAAAATTAAATATTTGAAATAGAATTTTTTTTATGTATTCCTAAATAAAGGTGCAAAAACGAATTCAGTTGCTAAAACCTATAAGCTATACTTCCCATCAACATCCATACGTACACACCTAATCATAAAGTTCCCTTACGGGGTATGCAAGAGTCTATGCATATAATCCATTTCTACTAACTTTCTCCCCATTTCCCTATCCTTGCATACTCTCTTCTCTTCAACAAAATCCAACCTGCCTCGGTGGCATAGTTAGCTAACGCGCTAGTCGTGTTGAGCTCGGCTGCCGAGGACGGAGAGATCGGGGTTCGAATCTCGGTCGGGTGAACTGGAGGTGGTTTTTCCTAAATGGTTTTCCACTTTCCCTCCACGCAAATTCAGGTTTACTTAATCTAAATTCAACCTTCCCAATTACTAACACAGTAGAGTAATTAGTACTTAAACGTATAGCCCGACCGGGTAGTAAGAAGCGGTGCTAAAAATTACCCATCCATACTCCAAATCATACATGCTCTTTTATTCTTAAAACTCACCATGATGAACGGAAAATCAAATAGTTGGTGGGAGAGATTTGGCTGTGACCCTAAGTATGATCTTTTGAATGGATACTATGAAAATTAATGACCATACCTTTTGGGTTGTTACAATGATATTTAATCAATAAATATATTATTTTGAGTGGATATTATGATATTCAATGGATTAGTGTTTATTAGATTATTCAAAGATTTGGATTGGAAACAATGATATTTAATGCATATAAACTTTTGAATGGATTAACATTTTAGAAAACATTCTAAAATCTTATTTTTTAGGTAAGGAATGTTTCAATAATAAATAATAAGACTTCAAAAATATGAGTATGTTAATATTGTTTTAATGCAACTAATATGAATTGAATCGTCGAGAGTTATAAAAATGTTGTCTATATAATAATAAAATTGTCTAATTCTTTTATAATGGCCAATAAAGTTTTCCACTATTCAATTTATATTACTTGGTTTAAAACAATATTAACATATTCATATTTTAAAGGTATTATTATGCCTTTTTCAATGTATACAATTAAATTCTATGAACATAAACTTTTGTATGTATATAATGATAATTAATCAATAAATATAGCATATTAGGTGGATACCTAGATATGCAATGACTATTGGATTTTGAGTGTATACTACGATATTCAATTAATATATATTTATGTTTGATACTATGATTTCGGGGGGCAGCATGATATTCAATCAATATATCTTTCCGGTTTGCGCTATAATATTTAATAAAAATAGCCTCTATGTCGGACATTATGTTATACAGGGTGGCCTACGGAAAAGTATCCCACCTCCTATACACAGCAGGCGCCTCACTCTGAATTGGAGAAGGTCAATTCCCTTCCACCCATTTTGTGACATGAAAAATGAGTCAATAAAGCTTTAGACAAGCGGTTCACTTGCTCATTCTTCATGTCACAAGATCGGTGGAAGGGAATTGACCTTCTCCAATTCAGAGTGAGGCACCTGCTGGATGTAGGAGTAAGGCTACTTTTCCATGGGCCACCCTGTACATTTCATATAGACTTCCCGGTGAACACCATGGTAGTAAATGGCTATGGGTTTTTAGGTGGACGTTATGTTATAACTAGTATATCAGTTGTAGAAAGTATTCCATAGAATCAAGTGGATGTAAAATCAAATAAAGTTGTGCTGAAATATAAAATAGATAATATTTTACGATGAGCTGTCTTTAACTTCATGTCTCACTTCATGTGTAGTGTGCTGGACGACAATCAGTAAAATATAAATAGTACAAATAGGTATGTAGCTAAAAATAAATGCTAAATGTTGACTTTTTTTTAATTCATTCTAGAGTAAATATTCATTAACCTTGAAAACAAAATTGAGTTTGTTAAATTTAAATGATGAGCTTGACAGTAATTTTATTAAATAAAACTAAAATCAACTAGATGCTAAATTAATGTAGCAAATTCATTTTACTAAAAAGGATTATAGCTGTTAATATTAATCAATACTGGTCACTTAATGACGTATAATATTCTATCAGGAAGTTGACAATTTATTACTATAATATCTCTATATGAGTTTTAATTTAGCTTTAAATAATGTTGTTTCATGACATGTAATATTTAATTTTATATTTTGAACTAGAGTTTTTCACTGAGATATTAACTCTCCTATGGGCTAAGCTCGTTTTATTCGTAATTAAACTAAGGAGGTAGGAATCATTAAGGTGTTAGCGTGTCGCACATATCCACGACGAGTGTGTCGATCAAATCGTTGCAATGGCTTGCGACGGGTGTCGACCACATGTCCCGTTGGTCGACGGCGACGTTGATGAGGTCCCACACGTCACAAAGACGCGCCCAGAAAACTATAGGAAAATTACCCTCATTGGTAAGAGAGAAAAAATCCATGGAATCATCCCGCAAAAGAGCTATACCAACCAAGCTGCCACCGCATTCTAGCGAAGATAATGTGTGGAGATATCTTGGTAATAATTTAGAAAACATCCAATATAGACCCAACCATGGTTCATATACTAAATGAACCGGGAATTTACTGTGTGACCAACAATGTGGGTAGCTGTAAATTTGAGTATATATTTAATTCATCCAAAAATTGCAGATAAATTTATAATAGTACATATTTAAATAAAATATAGCAGCCAGAATCAATGTTTATGTATAATTATATCCAAAGGATTTCTTTGTTAAATTCCATTTAGGTGTCCCATAAATGAATCCAAGATTAGTCTTGAGAATTGTTATCTATTGAGCGTCAAAGTTTAACACTTTCTGATTATCCAATTTGAGACCCTGTGGGTATAAAATTAAATCACTACTTTTCATGAAAGAATGTGAAGAACATTAGCTTCTGAGCTAATAATAAATGCTCTTCTAAGAACTGATAACATTTAGATTGTGGGTAAGCGTTTCAGAAATAAAAATCATCGTTATTTCAGTCCAAATATAGGTATCTTTGTTACGAATTCCTAAGCAAGCACGTAAATAAAGAACATAATACTTCCATTGTGTCTACACTTGGTACATTGAATACAAGACACAATCTTCCACTTCTAAAGATATGACTCATGACGCCTTTAATTGGCGACGAGCTTACAATTCATATTCTCAAAACTTACAAAGGGACGTCATTGCTTTAAGAAGTTGTTTGTTATGATGTACCTTTAGCGTGGCTAATTATTTCGGAAGATGTGCCCCTAAGGCGACTCACTTTTTTATATTCCTCCCTCCTCCCTCCCCCCTCACCTTCTTCATCAACACAATTAGGTGTCAATTGGAGACCTCTCCCTGTGTCCTCTAACAATGAGCGCCCAACAAACTACGGCAGCGCAAATGAGCTGATATTCTCCAGTTATTCAGGCCAAGGTGATCTCCAAGAGTGACTCGGTTCATCCGGTTACATGAATCATGACAAAGCACTATGCGCACCGAAATGAATAGTAAAATATAGAAAAGGAGGGGTAGACTAGATATGTGGTATCAACAACTGATGAGTGGAACAAGAAAGTTATAACTTTATATCAGCTAGCTTATCATCTGCAGATCGAATTTCATCTAGTTGATATAGCATAATATATAATTATATATGTATAGGCGTACATAATAAAAGGGTGTTTACGGATTAATAAAGATATTTAAAAAGTCATAAAACGAAATTTTGGTTGTTAATTATGTCCAGGGAATTTTATTTATAGTAAGATTCCTGATCCTGAATAACGAATAAAATTGCAATACATTTTTCAGTATTTTATCATATATTATTTGACCACGACACTATTTAGAAATATGAAATCAGAGGAAAAGGATTTGGAGCCATTCTTAAAAAATAGTCTTGGTTTGAGGACATGTCACCCAATCCTTCAGCAGTATTTGAACTTAACTATGATTATCGACGGGAAAAAGTTATGAAAACTAGTTGCTTGCGAATATATCTTCTATGAATATATATTTCATCATCATGGGTGGGTTTAAAACAAACGGGATCTAAAACGTGGTGAAAAGCAAGGTAAGTTATTTACGAGAACGTAAATGAAATTATTTTATCTGTATGATTATTAATTAACCCTCACAAAGATTGGCGGTGAAAGTTGGATAACACGACATGGTGTTAACGATTATAAAATTATGTTTGTATCGTTAAAGCTTTGAGTTTGGCGTTATGGATTTCACTTAAAAATATGTTTGAGGAGATAGATATTAAAGCCGTTTTAAGGCCGATTCTCAAGAAACGCTAAGCTAAGATAAGCTATAATGTGCTGTGCTGAGACGTTGACAGTTTTGTTTCACACTCATTGCTAAGCTAAGCTGAGCTAAAATAAGCTAAGCAATGGTTCCTATTTCCTCTCCCGAATTAAGTGTTGTTTCTTTTTGTTCTGCTCCGGTGAAGTTTAGTTAGGGCATTCGCCAAAACGTCTTATTTGAGTTTAGATAATAGTACTAAGGAAAAGAAGATGCTGTTAGCACCTGTTTTGGAAGATGAAGAAATTTTAGGAGGTGGAGGTTTGACTTATTCAATTAACGCTTCCTGCATTTAATTATTCAAAGACTTAATTAAATATAAAACCTAAATAGAATGTTACTTAAACAAATGTTTAAAAAAAACTAACATTCAACATTTATTTGGTTATTTTCAACGCGGATCTCAAGCTACGTTATGCGCTTGCACAACGTAAGATTTTTCAAGATGGGAGATGGAGAAATTGCCCGACCAGCAATCGGAAAAATAAACATAGTGCGGCGTAGCAAGGCATAGCTTAGTTTAGCTTAGCCTAACTTAGCTTTCTGTGTGAACCAGCATATTTATATATATAGTCAGATATTTTTCTAAACAGTTAGCAAATCTTAGCTTAGCTTAGAATTCTGTGTGAACCAGCCCTGAGGCCTAATTAATTATTTGCTAATAAGTCACTTCATTTATAAGCCTTATTGGGATTACTTTAAGAAATGTTTATATTAAGCTTAGATGAAAAATAAGTAGATTGCTTGCAATTTTATGAGTGACATATAATAAAACATCGAATATAGAGAGATAAAAATTGTAATACAAATCAGATCAGGTTCTTCCATGTATTTATTAAACTGTTGGGTGGGTCAAATACCAAATTCCATTTTAGTCTTATTTTTTAAAGCAACACATTCTCCGCGTGATGAAATGTTAGGCGGTGCTCATGAAACTAGAGGAGGTAGTCAAAGCCAGTTATCTAGAATGTTTTTATGACGCTTCCCTCTCCTGAGGCCTGGGCGAGTGATTTCATATTCAAGGTCGTTTGAGGGTTGAGAGGAAGGTGAGTGGAGGGAAATGGTCCGGGTCAAGTCGCCTCCTGGGGTCATCTTCTGGCAAACAGGAAAAATACAACTTAATGTGAAGGAGGGATGTAGTTTTCACAAGACAATGGACTTTGTCGTGATGTGACAACATAAAGAAATGAAATATGTGGGTTTATTGATGATTGTTTTCATAGTCTAGGTTACTAGAATAATCCTTATTCGATCTTGACACAGATTTGTTTGATATGATATAGATATACACAATAAAGAATATCACGATATATTTGTATGTACTCAACCCAAATTTTGGTTGGATCACCAAAAACCCCACCGTTAGATGTTAAGCCTAGGCAGTACTAAGGAGGCGTACTAGGGAAATGAGGAGTGAGGTAGTTGTCCATTGCCTTCCTCACTGAGTCAGAAGGTACTCTTTCACATATGTGTGCCAAGCCTACTGAAATTAATGTACCAGACTTATCCTACAAGCGACACCTTCACTCCAGTTATCACAGGTAGTTGCTGTATCTGGAATGGTATGGTAATTTATCTGTCACTTTCATATTTGTCGGAACCAAAAGTGAAACTGAGACAAATAAATGACGGAAGCAACTTACTCTCGCCCATACCAGAAAATACAGTGCATTGTAAAAACTATATTTAAACTGAGATAGATATTATACCCTACGTTTTCCTATCCCCCTAGCGTAACTAATGTATGAGCGTAATCAAAATGGGTACTAAGACGTCGGTAAAATAATAATAAATTCCATTTTATATCTATGCGAAACTCATCGAAACCTATTTTCATAGGGAGGGCCGTATTTTAAAGTTTTAAAGTTAAATTTCTAGTATTCATAGGTAGTCATGTGATCTTCAGACGCTACCTATGATAGATATTTCCAATAGGCCGACTTATAAAATAAAATAAATAAATAAAGTGAAATAACATTAATTTTGACCCACAAAAATTATAGTTGTATTTTATAAAAGGCTCTACATATGACAAGTAGGATTCAAGTAGACAAGTGGATTCTCTTGAAAATTGTATTTCAAATCATCCTTGTAAGAATGAACTCGTAAATAAATAGCTTTAAACATAAAGGTGTTTAAAAATTATTACATTTTGAGAACACTTCATATATATATATATGTGTGTGTGTGTGTTTGTGTGTTTAATGTTATATAATGAATATATAATATAAAAAAAATAGTTATATTTATTGTGTTATTTTATTTCATGGTAGCTATCTATTATAAATTACAATATTTGTTCTAGTACGTTTAACGTAAAGACTATTTAAACCTTACTACCCGCAACGGTTATCACATGATCTAAGACCTCACAGTCGCATTATATTGGATTGAAAACTGGAGTGTGAATTTTCTTAAATGGTTTTTCACTCTCACTTCAAACACATTAAGATAGATTTCCTCTAAATTCTACTTTCCTCACCAATCTTCAAGTAGCGGCATGAAGCACTCTTGAGTCAAATGTGGCTGTATCACCTGACGACTTCCGCACATCCATTACAGACTCTGCCTTAGAATATGAGTGAAGAATGACCTTGGGTACGGGGACTCTTGGATGGTTCATTGGTAAGAGCATTTGCCTACTAAGGCAAAGGTCCTGGGTTCGTTTCCAGTGTCCAGGTTTCTTTTTACTATTTAATAATAATATATTTAATGTATTCGATTGAGATTCGAGCCTGAAAACTATTTTTAGTGAGACGATTTATACAATGTAGCCAACAGAATATGTTTTAATTTACTAAAATTAGTGCGAGTTAAAATAAGAATACAGACTTCGTCGACTGCTAAACAAAAAGTTAATTTAGAGCTAAAAAAGAAATTATTCTTATTTCCCATCAAACATAAAGGTTATCCTTAGTAAAAAGTCAAATTTATTATTCATAAATGTTAAATTCTAATAGAAAATGTATATACATATATTTTTTATTTACCAGAGAAAGCCAAGTAAATAATCTGCAAGGATTATAATAACGCTTGAATTTCAAATTAACTTTCGTTGAGAAGTTAATTATGAGGAACCTTCCTTCCTTTTCATTATCTTACATTTCCTTCCGGTTTCTAATGTGTAACCACACTCTAGCACCTGTTAACCAACCTGTGGCCCACGTGCTACTAATAACACGTGAAGATATTTCAAGTAGCACTCTTAAGGTTGAATCTTATTTACTCTCCGAGAAACAAACCAAACATTGATGAACACGTAAATACCAAAGTGATTTTAATGTTCTTATTTTTTTTTTTAAAGTTATGATTTATTCTAGTATTTGATTGTTTTAGTCAGACCGTTTCTATCGATAAAATATTATTATACAAACTATGTAGTGGTTACTTTCATATCAGTTTTTTATTTTAAAAAAAGCTTATATTAAATATTTTTGGATTGTTAATTTGAACATATGCAATATTTCTACCCAATAAAAGTGATTTATATATACTATTTTACTTTCATTATTAAACGTTGTTTTGATTGCCTATTATTTTCATATTAATGTTTATTAAATTCATTTAATTGCACTAATTTAAGTAGCAAAAACTTAATTATTTATATGATTTCATAATCAAACAAAATATAAAACATAATTTCAAAGAAAATTTAACTTTGTTACAGTGTTCGGTAAGTGACCAAAAATACTAATCCAGGGGCTACTTTTATGCTGTTTCATTGTTGGTGAGAGTTATTTTGAATTTTTACTTTGTATAGATAAATTTTATCAACTAAATTGAATCGATTTCACTAACTTTTTAATCTTACTAATAGAAAATTACACAATATGTTTCGTGAAAAGATTGATGAGTGACAAAAACAGAATATTTCAATGACATCCATGATGCTCCTTCAGCTTGTAGGTAAGTTCTTCAAGTTTGAGTGCTATGGAAATCATTATTATTATCTTGATTGTTGCAAGACCTGAAAATCCTTGTTCTCAGAAGTGGGCTGTACTGTCAAAATAGGGAAAAAGTGCTTTTTAACCCTTTGTTGCCCAGCTATAAGGTAAAATGTATAGTCCTTTGTTGACCAATGGTACTTTTAGGTACCACCTTCTTTTAGACCATATAATAAATTACTTGGCAATTATGTCAACACAAGGGCCCGTTGGTACTTCTAAGTACCTTCTTCCTTCACAAAAAAAATTTTTTTTTATCACATTGAACATACTCTGTAGAAACAGAAAGTTGTTTTATTATTGATAGTGTCATGCTATGACTTCATGTATTGGTTTATCTTTTCGTAAATTTATTTATGAGTGCTATGGCTAGAAATTTAAATATTATATATAAGCATTGTGTTTAGTTATATATTAGGATATTCCAGTGATATTTTTAGAAGTATAGCAGTGAACATATTTGATTTATTTGGTTATAAATGTAGTGGACTGAGAAGTACCAATGGGCTACTAGAAGTGTTTAGGATATATTTTGAATTGGACTTATAAGTACCGTTGGGCTACTAATAATTAACGTAAAACAAAAACAAGTAAGTCCCCCTTTTCAATATTAGTTATATTGTTATAAAATATATGCAATTGAAAACAATTGTAAAACACTTTTTCATGCTAGGTTTACTCTATAGGCCTAATATAGGTTATGGCAGACAAGAAATTGAACACGTGTAAGCCTATTGTTTCTGACAAACAAATTCTAGATATTTTGTGGGACGAGCTTCCAGAGGACAATAATCCTGACACTGATATTGAATCTGATGATGATTTGGATAGTGAACAAAATGATGATGTTGAGGATATTCCTAGAGATATTTCTACTGGAATCACATTTGATGACATTTTCCTGACTGAATTGTCAAAACAGCATGAAAGTACAGATACTATCAATTCTCAACCATCAACGAGTTCACAGACAAATAATCATCTGCATAGATCAGTTGATGTTGACATAATCAATACTATTCCCCTTCCAGAGCCAATTAATACTAATACATATAAAAAGTATTTAAGAATTTTATTTATATTCAAGTAATTATATTATTCTTTATTCCATGTAGGTTAGTAAATGTTTGTAACTTAGAGTCTGTATATCCCAACGGTACTTGCAAGTACCATAGCCTGAATTAATTGAAATATACAAATTTTGCTAAGAAGGAAAATATATGTGTATTGTATGAGTCTAGTAGACCATAAAATCATATAGTTAGCTTTAAAAAATTGTACCATAACTTTGGTGGGCAATAACATGTAAGAAAGTTAATGGTACTTAAAAGTACCTTCTGTCAACAAAGGGTTAAGCTAACCGAATCGATGAGAGTGTCTTTGTCAATGAACTATTTTTACTTTTGCCAGTTTTCCAGTAACCATTCATAATGTCCCACTTTTATGAAGTGTTTGCTTTTAGTAATATTCAAGATTGAAAAAAATAGACCTTTCCAAGACACTCAGGAACATTCTCGTGACCCTCTGGGTCACATTAGAGGGTTAAGAAACCACTGGAATAGTGGTTTTGGGGTGAAGTGACACGCTAAAGTTAACTATTGTAAATAGTGGCACGCCAGATAAAAATGTTAGCCATCCCTGCTATATTGTGTAGTAAGTGCAACCCTAATTTGTATTAAATCAGCGTTAATTAGATTTTAATCACACTAATAACATAATCTTTTAAAGCGTGAGATATATGTTTTGACCACTAAGAATCATCCATTTGTATGTGTAGATGGGATCTATCGGTGGTAGTTGAACCCAGAACAAGGAGCTCGTGCATACATACCCTTATCCTTGACGACATGTTAACAAACTTTTATTTCCTGAAGATGTGACAAAAGTGTAAATTAATAACATTTCATTGTCAGAAGAATGGAATGTTAATATTAGAATTAAAGTAATATTTAGATTATACGAATAATAATTCGTGACAAAAGTGTTCTAAATAATTGAAAATTCAAATAATTTTGTTAAGTAGAAATACATTCCTTCCTATCCACAAAGAACACGACCATAATACAATCCTTATAACGAACTATTATCACATTAATAACTGGCACCCTGGTGTAGTGGTCAATGCACCTGGCTAAAAGTCTAGGGGTGTCGGGATCGATTCCCGGCTGGCACTTTGGGTGTTATTCCCTTAAGGGGAATGATCCCAACGGTAGCCAAGGTTTAGTTAATTAGGCTTAAGTTAAGTTAAGACTCAGATCAACTTCACAACTTCATAATCACAATCATCACATCATTTCATTTGCGGTTGCATGTAAACAACCTCTTATGGTGTACCCTGGCCAACACACTATGCCACCAGAGCGATTAATGTTCTACACATAAGGCGACCGAACTTGGATGTCATATTCCTCCTAGTCAAATATGCCATACGATAAAAAAAACACTAAACAACGTTTAAAACCAACTAAAGATCATAACCGAATGAATGCAATTAAAAATTGAATCAGCATTGACAGAAATAACGAGCACGTGGGCTGACACCACGAGTGGATCTGAGCAGGGGGAAGTTTTGGGGGTTAAATTCCCCCCCCTCCTCCTGTAATGCTGTGAACAAAATATATATATGGCTTTATTTATGGCTCAAACAATATAAAAATTAAGAATCAAGTACAATTTAGGCCGCTTTGTTACCATAAAAAGCCCTTTAGAGAGCTTCTAGAGGTGATTAATATTTTTAAATTTTCCTACCCTTCGGCAACTAGAAGGATATGTTGCCATAAAAACACTTCAGATAGCTTCTAGAACTGTTTATCATTTAGAATTTTTTCTAGCTTCCGGCAATTGGGGGTTGTGCCCNCCCCTCCTAAAATTATTGGTTGGCTACGGCATTAGATGTGAGGTTACGTATTTGTTTCTGTGATTCTCTTGGTTTGTAATTCGGGTAGTTGGGGTTCGGATTATTGGAGTTTCACTATAGCCATGTCTAGTTGTACTATGGGAGTCTTTAACAAAAGAGGTATTCATTAATTTAAATGTGTTGAAAATCTACACCTGAACACGGGCTTGGCGCGCAAATGTTCTACCATTGAGAAGGATTCACCCCATTGAATCCCAAACATTTATTTTGAGAAGTCTTTGTTTAACTATATGTTGTACCAATCTCACCACTCAAAGCGAGCATATTTTCTTTAAATTCTACATTTCTGATCCCTAATCCATTATCATAGTGCAGATGGAAGGAAAGAAAAAATAAATAGTATATTACAACCTAATCAATCGTATACACGCTCTTATTTAGTCCAGCGTTAAAAGGAACACAACATTTTAAATTGTTATTATTATTAGCACCGTGTCTTACTACCCGTTCGGGTTATACAATTATACGCTAATGTTTAATGGTAGGGTGATTGTGAGATGAAATGGAGGACTCTACAGTTTAACGTGGAATCCGAACCACGGTGGAGGCCTGGCATACCCACATTCACAAGATGTCTTGTCAGAGGTGAAGGAAGGGTTTGGTGATCAGATAAATCTGTGCCGGGACCGAGGATTGAACCACGGCCGCCAGCACAGAAGTCTGACACCTTACCCTTAGACCGCCAGGTCACCCCATTTTAAATAGGATATTATTAAAATATCCATGGGTAATTTTTCATCAGAAATAAAATACATAGTTTTAAACTTATATGAAACAGTCTTGAAATAAAAGATGTTTACTAAATTGCTATGGCCATTTTTATAAGAATACAAAATTTCAAAAATCAACAACAAAAAAATTAAACTCAAATGATTTTTTTTAATTGTCTTATTTAACATGTAAAACATACTTCGGATTCCCACTTTTTTAGCCAAAGAATAAAAAGTCAATTTTAAAAAATCGTTTCGAAGAACATGAGACATATTTAGGCATATTCATCCTTATCTCAAGAACCAAAATGTGTATGATTTTGATACTTTGTCAATATCATAACATGATAAAACGACTAAGGTATAGGAAACCTTTGAGATATTCCTTGTTCATCGTATATATATTCAAGTAACATCTGTAATTAACCTCTGAGGGGTGTCTTGCAACGTTACCCGTGTTGAAACTGTTTTATCATCTGAACTATCACGTGCCCACATTGTAGCAACATCGGCCGTGTGTTTTAAAATGGACTCAGTCCAATCTCAAGCAGCATGGGCAATGAACTGAGGTGTGTTGGCTGTGTTTAGAAGAGTTATAAAATAACATAGTGCGCACACCCTGGTTTTATGATAGGACCGACTGATACAGATGGTGTACAGTCTTGTTTACAACAAGCTGAACACACATGACTATGGAGGGATAAGTAACCCATCATTTGAAAGAAAAAACAAATTAAAGGATTTTTTTAAATTTCTTCCTCTTCACAAAATGTTGTCATAGAAATTTTGGAAAAATAATTAAATATCTTGATCCTTATTCGTACGAACTAATAGTAGTGCTTTATCTTTACAATTTCAATTATCAAACATAGCGCAACTGAATTAACTTTAATACTATTAGGTGACCTGGCGGTCTAAGTGCAAGGTGTCAGACTTCTGTGCTGGCGGCCGGGGTTCAATCCTCGGTCGCGGCAAAGATCTATCTGATTACCAAACCCTTCCTTCACCTCCACGTTAAACTGTAGGTCCTTCATTTCATCTCACAATCACCCTACCACTACACATTAGCGTAAGTGCGTATAACCCGAACGGGTAATAAGACTTGATGCTTATAATAATAATTTAATACTATTTATATTTCTAAAGATTAAAATGAGATTACGTAATAAAAATCCAGAAGATTAGGTTCTTGATCGCCTCAATAAAAATTATTTCTTTTGTATTTTATATTTGTAAATAGCTTTTAGCATTTCATTAATTATTATATATTACTAACCCCTTAAAATTAGAAGTTATTATTTATGTAAATTTAATAGCTATATATTTTTAGGCTACATGAATTCGGGAATATCAGAATCATATATTTCCAAACATTTTACTGATTATTTCCATTCTATTTTTGAAAAATATAATATGCCTTTGATCATAGGTATGTTTTAAATGTTATTTGGTTTTATAACAGAAAATTACTTAAGAGTAAGCTATTCATTAGATATAGCTTTAATTTTTTTCTCTATAATTTTATCCAAAATGTTTTTCGGTTCGCTTTGAAGAAACTCACTACTATATATAGATGTTTTATTCAATAAAATCTAGAATGGTTAGCTAGTTGGAAAAGCTATCACAGAATATAACATTTTCTATTCTTAATCTTGAATAAAAAATATTAAATTAGATTCTTACTTAATAAAACGTATTCATCTCTTTTGATCACATAATTTTATGAGCAAATTTTTTTAAAACATACCAGATTACAAAAAGAAAGTAATTTGACGTGTCCAATTAATGTGCAAGGTGTTCTAAAACCTGCGCAATGAAACTTACTTATCAATAAATCACATATTAAAGTATTAAACGCTTTCCCGGAATCAAATAAGGATACATTTGACCAATATTTTGTGAACCTCCCATAACATTTAATAATGGATAGAAGAAAATCAAAGTAAAATTAATAATAATTGTTCAAAAATAGTATAGTAATTTATAGAAATGATAAAAATTTTAAGTTAAAATATTACAATCACTGAATTTGATGAAAAACCGAGGATATTATTTTTCCCATATTTTAATTTCTACTAACAACAAACACGTGTATCCAATGTCTTCTGACAATTACTAGTGAGCATACCTACATGGATAATGTCCTAATTTTATCCAAGATTTTTCGGTTTAGTATTTAATATTATCTCCGAAACCAATTTTCCCATATTGTTAATTTTCCCTCTCCTTCTAGACAAATCCTTGAGCAGTTCATCTTACATAGTATTCTGTTTCTTTCTTCAGTAATTTAAAGTTAGTCTATTTTAACACGAATTTAAAATATTTTAATACAATAGTGATAATTTAAATTTCAATTTTCAACGATTACAAGGCCTGTAACAGGCCATAACTTAAGTTTACACAAGTAACTTAAATAAAAACATAATTACAAAAGAAAATAAATTAAAATCATATACATGTAATGAGTGATACAATAGATAGTTACTAAAAATGAGAATAATAGTAGCTTAGTAATAATAATAACTATATTAATAAAGTGAAGTAGTGAAAAGTTATCGATTTAAAGAACAAAAATAAAAACATGAAGTAGAATAATGCAAATCTAGATAGTAGAGTTCATATTTTTTGTAGTGATTAAATTAGTAATAAGGGATTTCCTTAAATAATTCTCTAGAGCTTGGCTCTTCATTTATGGTCAAATCCAAAGTCAAAAATCTAAAATTTGTGTTATGGATTGTATAATTATTATAATTAGCAAAGGATGAATATAATTCATTGGTGAAAACAGATACAAAAAATATATAATTTATGGTATTAATTCACAACAGCTAATATGACACAAACTTGACCCGCTTCGGTGGCGTAGTTAGCTAACGCGCTAGTCATGTTGATCTCGTCTGGCAAGGACGGGGAGATCAAGGTTTGAATCTGGGTTGGGTGAATGGAGGGTGGTTTTTATTAAATGGTTTTCCACTCTCCCTCCACGCAAATGCAGGTTAACTTCCTATAAATTCAAGCTTATCACTTCCTAATCCATTAGCGTACTTAGTAATTAAGCGTATAACCCGAACGGGTAGTAAGACGCAGTGCTAAATAAAAAAAATGTGAAAATATTTATCATTAAATTCTATTTTATATTTGCAGAGAGTATACCATACTCGATATATTTAAGTATAGTAGGAAACTATATCTTTGTTGGATATCCTGACGAGCACGTATCAATACTTGTAATCGTGGGAGTCTTGGAATTACCAAAACATTGTTCTTCAAAGGAGCACGTGGTTAGTAGAGGGGGAGGGTTAAGAAAATTTTAACTTTCTCTGCACCAGTCCGATCACGTACCAGCCATGCCTAGCATAATAGATGTGACTAAACTGTAACAGTAGATCATAATAAGATCTACCTAGGGGGTTAAGGAAGTGAGTGGTTTCAAACCAACAACTCTCAAACTTTTATACGACTAGGTTTGGTCGTATCTGTCCTTAACCAACTATTAAATGTTTCGTTTTATTTCAACAAATGATCCCGTTGAAAACATATTACATCATGGAAACAGTTCCTTAAATTCATGTAAATAATAAATAAAGTGCGTATTTTAATATTGTATCTGTCCACCTCGTTGAACACGTGAAATTAGGTATCTGTCTCGACTGGTATGGTTTCCTGGTGGTGATAAGGCTAGGGTTTAAATCCCAGATGGGTATACTGAGATTTATTTTCAAACTCTCTTTCGACGTGCTTGTGTACTAGATTTATTTCAAGAAGGGTGACCTGGTGGTCTATGGGTAAGGTGTTGGACTTCTGTGCTGGGGGTCCGGGGTTCAATCCTCGTTCCCGGCCAAGATATATCTGATTACCAAACTCTTCCTTCACCTCTGAAAAGACGTGTATTAATCACAACTTGTGAACGTGGTTCAGATCTCAAGTAAAACTGTAGGTTCTCCATTTCATCTCAAAACCACCCCATCACTACACATTAGCGTAAGTGCATATAACCTGAACGATTAGTAAGACACGGTGCTAATAATAATAATAATAATAATAATAATAATAATAATAATCCATACTAATTCCAGAGTCACGCCTTACACTGTATGGCCACCAATGTTGGCTATAGTTCATTTCCAGCGTGCCAATTTAAATTACGTCTGCCACTATATAAATATGAAATCTAAATCAACTACTTACCTGCCACTTTATTTTAAAGTACACCATTCTATTAATTGGCGCTTTAATAACGGCAATGTAGATAAACGATACATACCATTTCAAGTTATTATTTATTTATTATTTAGCACCGCGTCTTACTACCCGTTCGGGTTATACGCTTAAGTACTAATTACACTGATGTATTAAGAATATGGAAGGTTGAATTTAGAGGAAGTGAACCCGAATTTCTGTGAAGGGAGAGTGGAAAACCATTTAGGAAAAATCACCCCCATTTCACTCGACCAAGATTCGAACCTTGATCTCTCCGTCCTCAGTAGTCTAGCTCAACATGACTGGCGCGTTAGCTAACTACGCCACCGAGGCGGGTCATACCATTTAAAGTAAAGAAACTTAAGATGGGTGGATTTACAAGGACTTTCACCAATATTCCGTTTGGGATAAGATAAAACCATGCCACGGGCACAGACAAGATATAGGCCTACACCAGACCCTCAGCCTTCAAGTTAAATTGATATGCTCCGTGGGAGAATTTGAGTCCTTCAACATGGATATCGTCAGGCACCATTAAGGGGTGTTCATTTTAAACATGGTTTTACTAGAAGACACAAATATCCATCTTGAGCCAATTGGACGGCTTCCACAAAGCTAGGTTCAGGTAGCGACCAAACCCCCTTCTCATATAACGGCACATTAAGATAACAATGGTTCCTTTATGATGAATATGTTAAAAGTGAGTCTTTTAACAAATTCACATGTAATTATAAGTGATTTTATCACTGTGCATGGATATTAGTGAGCACCAGTGTTGATGAACTCAACCTGGCTCGAAGAGTGCAGCTAATCTTCCGTAAGGCCAAAAGTAAGGAGTGAGGAACATTCTTATTTAACTGCCAGCGCTCTTGAAATTTGACCTCTAGGCCCTATAAGTTATTTGAGTAGTTACTGTTTGGCTTGATGGGCTAGACTCTTTCGTCTATGATCACATAGTTGCTGCAATTACCTTTAAACGTGATAATGTTTCGATGGTATGACTCGCTCACGTAACGTGTAAATTTAACAACAGTGTGGGCCTCGACCTAGAATTTTACCCTATAGATATTATTTTGTCACCTCAAAAAGAAATTATAGCCCATTATTTTTTAGTTAATATAGTATTTTGGAATAGACCATTAGTACTTTATGAAAAATTCTTCATTTTGATACAGTTTTTGTATTTATTTATTACACTTAGAGCCATGGTTATTGACGAATTAATCAATGGATCGGGATGAATAAAAAAAATTAAGTTGAACTGTGGAAAAACACAGTTATTAATCACATATTAAAAAACTTTTACTCTATTGAACCTAGCCCAGACTCGAACCTTGATCTCACTATAACCAGTAAGCCACTCTTTTTAATTGCTCTGCCGATCACGGGAGATCGGGTATTTAATCCCGGTTGGGTGTGCGTATGGTGTTTATAGCTAATGCCGACATCACAATCAACTTAACTTTCTTAACGTAGCGTTCACTTAAGATTCACTTAACTTAAGAAAACAGATGTGTGATCACAATTCACGTAACTTAACGTAACAACTTTAGCCAAACATCTGCATTCTAGATGGTGTATTTTGAACTGTGATTTGTACAATTTGTAAAGTGTTGATCTGTGAAAGTTCACAGTTTTCAATCGATATTATAAATATCTATTTTAAAACTTTTTTGAAAAATTTAGCTCTTTTATTTTAGTTTAATTACTTTGTTTCCATGTCTAATCACTAGAACTTAAGCTAAATAATAAACCTGGGTCATAATACCAACAATAATTACTAAATAACCCTTTAGCCGTCATACGCATAATGATTGGCCGGCTAGATCACGTGATACCATTGATGTAACGTTCACTTAACGTGAAAGAACTCCAAGGACATTTACTACGTTTAGTTAACTACAAGTGAACGTTAAGTTAGCTGTATCGTAATGGCTTCCATTTAAAACGACGAGGAGATCCTTTACGTTAAGTTACGTTAAATTAACCTTAAGTGAACGCTAGGTTAATCGTGATCCCGGCATAAGTCGTTTCTTCACTTTTCCCTCGCGTAAATGTGGCTACAATTCCTTTAAATTCAACCTTATCAACGGGCTGTATAAAGCTGTGCTATAACAAAGCTTACGCAATGTGATACAAATCTTTTAAAAAATTGACAAATATAAATGACCTACTGAGGCATATTTCTTCAACTAGGACGTTCATTTTTAAACAGAGAGCGAACAACGGCTAGAAAGACGCGGTTCTAAGTATTATTATTATTATTATTATTATTATTATTATTATTATTATAAAGGAGAAGTTATTTTTATGGATTTGTTTAATGTTGTAATTGACCTTCTCTGAAGTATGAGAAACATACATTTCCAATGAGAATCTTATCCATGCTTATTCAAAAAATGTTGAGGGCACAATATGTTGTTTAATTTGCCATATTAGAAACATAGATTTTTTGGTAGGCATCAAGTTCACAGACGTATATATCATGTATAAAATAAACGTCATCTTTTGTTTTTAGGTATGAACACAATTACCATTAAAGACTTATTTTAAGGGTTGGTAATGAGTAGGATAGTTTTTTAGGGTAGGTGTAATCACATCAGTGGAGAGATAATATGATGAATAAATCACACGTGGAAAAAACCACCCGGATGGGATTCAATCTTCGATATTTTCATCAATGGAAACATGGGTCTAACGTCTTGAATCACTCATCCACCGTTGCTGGTATTGAAACTGTTAATAAACTCTTTTTAAAAAATAAACTAAAATATGACCATTCTACCCGAGGGTTCCATGCACTAGAGAAAGTAAATAACATGTTTTGATAATTAGATAATATAAAAAATATTATCTGACCGGTAATTATTCTTACATATGAATGATACTCATTAAAATTACTAATTTTGTACGCCTGCCTGGTAATATTTTTTACTATTACACACAGTATAGTAGAGAAAAGCGGTTTAATTCTGCGAGTTCAGGTTTTTCCTAACTNAAAAAAAAAAAAAAACACTGAAGACAAATCACAAAGCAAATATCCGTTTATTCTTCTTAAATTCAATAATATAGATTTCTTAAAACCATCTTTCATACCTTTTAAATTATATAACATCTTTATGTGCACCACATTTTACTTCCCATCTGGGATAGTCGTGTATTCACACTTAAGGAGTAGGGGTAAGGAAAGTGTTGTTTTTTTTAGAGTGCATGTAGACTTGTGTGATTGGAGAATGAGAAATGATTGACAAAAAAATCTTGGATATCTAGCCCTAGTCTCTCCGTGACCAACAAACCAAAAAGGTAAAAATTAAAAACACTGAGCCTAACAATTGCACGTGTTATAGTCTGAGCTAGAAATTGGGGGTAGTTATTGGCATAGTATAATCTTGATTAAACCTTATAAAAAAATCTAACATATTTTTACTGTCAGTATTGATTATATTTACAACTTAATTAGTGTAATTTTATAGCTACTTAGTATATCTATCAAAAGAGATGAAATGCATATGACATGATTATAAGTTTGATCACTAAAAACTATATCTAGTAACCTTCCTATTAAATTGTACTGTAGTTTCCTCACCCTCCAGCCAGGCTCGTTATGTATGTGTTCTTAAATATACTTCTTCAAGCCATGCCTTCTAGGAATACTTAAGAAGCACATAGACCTGCTTCAGTGGCCAAATGGTCTAAGGCGTCACTATCGTGCTGACTGGCCTGGTAAAGACGGGGAGATTGGGGTTCGAATCATGATCAGATCTATTGAGGGGGGCGGGTTTCCTAAATGATTTCCCACTTTCCTTTCACTCTTATCTCTTAATGCTTCCTTCTTAATCCCTAACTCATTAGAGTAATTACCACATAATTATGCGTCTGACCTGAACATTTAAGACATGGTGATAATATGAAAAACAAACAGTACTGGCAATTGATAGTTAAAATGTAAAAAGAAACTCCTAAAGTTTGTAGTTCATCTGCACTTACCAGAGGAAATTCGTCATGGAGTTTTTAATTTGTAGGCTATCCGAATAATTTCTCTCTTCTCAGAAGACTTGAACATGTTTATGCTCGACTTCACGGATGCTCATCTTTCGTGTTCTGGCCTTGGGGTAAGATTCTCCTGCTGAAGAGAAGGTCTAACCAGGACGACCTTACACTTTACAAGTTCCCCTCGCCAGAGGAAGGATCTAGGCGAGAACCCTTGAGGCATGTCCTCCAACCTTGAGGGCGTCTTCGCAAAAACTGGGAAACACGTTTACTGCTGTTGTTCGCAACAAAACAATAACGATTTACTTATTAAAAAAAACACAAAATATTTTGTTTGAAGAGCATTTATTTAATATCCTTGATGAGTGAAGAGCGAAGTTTTCAGAGCGGTACGACCTTGAGTCAAGTGCTTGATTCAAGGTAGGTGCACTCTATGGCATACCACATCGGCTCAGAAAATATTCCTGATTTGTATTCCTCTCTAAATTCTTGTAAACAATAATGTGACTAGAAGATTCACACGTAGACTTAATGGTTTATTTTACTTAATGGAATTCATTAATTAAAGTTTAAATAATATAGGTGCTCCCGCTTTGCTGGCCGCATGGTCTAAAGCGGATCCGGACAACTGGGCGCTGCCAACTGGGTGCGGCAAACTGGGCGCCAGGACAACAGGGCACCAGGACAACTGGGTGCCAAAAGTAACCCCACTTTTTTTCTAGCATAATGTAATTAACTTTTTTCTTTTTAATTAAAAAGTGATGAGTAAAAGCAAAAGATGCGCTCTTTGATTATGCGCAATATCATATTTTATTTAAATATTCTTTGTCTTGTATTAATGCATTGCCATAGCTAGATTAGGTTACCTTTATAAATATGAATTAATTAAGTTTTCACTACTAATGTTTTTAAACATCTTTAAAGATTAATATTTACGTATTTGAAAAATATATGATGTTGCGCTGAAAAATATGATTAGTTAAAAATAAAGTTCATTTTTAGTTTTTACCCATCACTTTTTAATTTTAATTGAAGAATATATGAAAAATGGTGCATTTTTTATATTCTAAAAAATGTGCATTGCATTATACTTGAAAAAAAGTTAATTAAAATATAAAAGAAAAAAGTTATTTTCTTAACGTCCAGTTGTCCTGCTGCCCAGTTCACTCGCGCCTGGTTGGCGGAGCCCAGATGGCGGCACCCATTAGGCGGCGCCCAGTTGTCCTAGACCGGGTCTAAAGAACTACTCTTGCAGTAGACTAGATTGCCAATGACGGAGATATCAAGGTTCAAATTTCGGTCAAGTGTAGTGAGGGTGGTTTTCCACTCTCCCTCCACTAAAATACCGTAAAACTACCTCTAAATATAGCCTTCCTGATCCCTAAAACCATTAGCGTATTTAGTACATAAGTTTATAACACAAACTGGTAATAAAATGCAGCACTAATAAAATAAAATATAGGTGCATTAACGAAACATCTTTTAAAGATTTTAACCATTATATCCAAAAAAGTAGCTCACATTTTGGGGTATCGGATCACTAAGGGTGGATAATTTGGTCAAACCATCCAAAGGGGATTTATTAATTAGTTATTCTTATTTTAAATTTAATAAATTCACTCTACTTATAAATCACAACAACAATTTATATCATCGTGTAACAATTCTTCTTGGATTATTTGATGTGATGAACCATATTGTGCACTTACCTTAAGATTATTCTTTATTAAATGATAGTTTATAAACGCCTAACATAAAATAAGATGTTGATAATTAAAATGCTTTCTTTACCGATGTAGTTTCCCTTTTTTCCTTGGTTAAAGTAATGTTTTAACTAATCATAGATAGGCTAGCCTTGTGCTATGCATTATATTATTATTAAAAAATATATTGATTTTCGAGTCTCACTATCCATTTATCTGTCTCTCTCTCTCTCTATATTTTTTTTGTGTTTGTGGATTAAAGGTCAGGAAGGTAGATGATAGAGGATATTGGTGTGAAAGAATAGTTGGAAACCATCTTGGAAAATCCACTATGAACTCACCCAACCAGCACAACACAGGCTAACCAGATCTGGTTGGCCCCTTAGCCCCCGTGCCCACCAATGATTTCCAATATTTAAATATCTATAGCCATGTTCACAGGCTTTTAAATACCAATGAGCTTATTAGCGGCTGGGATAACGAACGCTTGTACTGAACTCAGAATAATTCTCAACGCATCTGATTTTGTACTAAGTGACCGGCTCTTAAAACATCCAAAGGGTCTCCATCACCTGATTTTGCACCACTTGACCGGCTTTTTAATCCTTCAAAGGGCCTCCATCAGGTGCTTTGGCGCCATTCTACCAATTCTTGAATCATCCAAAGGGCCTCCCTCACCTGCTTTTGTGCCCTTTGAACTTGGGGACTCAAACCACAGTATATTAGAGGTGTTTGGGGATCTTCTAGTGTCATAGAACTATGGGCACCCACACCAGTAGCCACGTGGACAAGGTGTCATTCTAGTCCTATCTTGATTGTCTATGACGGGGAAGTAAGCTGAGCTTCAAATCCAACCGTACTAGTAGTGTAACAGTTTTCCAATCCTTTCCCCCTCTCTGCAAATGAGAGAATACTTCATCTAACATTAATCATCCTCAGCCATACCATAAGTGTATATCTGAAAACAACCCGGAGGGCTAGTAAGAAAAAAAAAACCTTAATGATCACCACTTTATCCAAGTGTCATTTCAATTAAATGCTATATTTTTTGTTCAGTCAATTCATTGCATAAGAGCAGTATTCAAAACACTTATTAAATTTAATGGCCTCATCAGACAAAGTAACCTAGCCACAATCAAAATATTGCCCTTCACAATTTATAAGAGTACTACATTTATCAAATACTGAGAGTTATACAAAAGTCAAATTTAAATAACAAATGTAATCCATCCAAGATATTCATGTTTCTTAAAGAACATCACTCGTTTACTCTCCACGTCTTATTTTTTGTTCACACCTTAAGAAAAGAAAAGATTTCCTAACGTTCGCGTTTTACTAAGAATCAATCGTTAATGCATACAAACATGATAGAAAGCACTAAAGGTACATTGGGATAATTAAGGAGGAGTTATGGATTAATTAATAAGTTGTATAGCTGGTTACATCTAATTCATGATAACGTCTTTATTCGAGGCTTTGTACCATTAGGACTATTAAGATAGACAAATCACATAACTATACATCTATACAAACCATATTGAGGAAGAGAATAAGGCGAGAGTAATATAAAGAAATAGTAAAGGTACACATTCAGAATAAAATTAAATCTACGTATAAGCGATTTGAATACATTTTTCATTTCATTTTTATTTTTTGAGGTATTTAACTTGCACTTTCTGAATCAACTAATCAATCATATCAGCACAAGAATTATAAACTAATTAAAATCTAAAACAGACACAACATCTGGCTCTAAGGCGTTAATTCATCGCTGTGAAAGGGGGAACCCTCATTTTACCAATGACAATTTTTTTAGCCATTCCAAGAATCAAACCCAGGTTTCATATCTCAGTAGACAAACACGCTACCGACTGAGCGAAGGTGTCGGACTAACAAGTATAATAACGTTAAAATAGACACCATTTATGGGAATATATTAATATACTTATAGAAAAGTAAAAAGTAGTGAATTTGCGTTGTTATCAAATTTGACAAGTTGCTATAAATTAACAAAAATAAATAAATAGAACATTGCGTCAATAGCTACGTTAATTTTCAATTTTATACATATACTCGTATCTATCTCAACAGTTTTTGAATAATTTGTTTCGATATACTAGAGATAATAATCGCTATTAAGCCACAATACTGTGGTAATAGAGCTTTGTTGAGATGTGACCTATCATGAGAGAGGAAATAGAAGTGTTCAATAAATGATACTCATTGCCCTACAGGTCACGGTTAGTTGGGTGTCGAGGATGTTTGGAGGATCACTCATGTTTCATGTCGATCACGAATACCTATCTTAGTCCACCCCCCGCAAAGCTGAAGACAATATTTCATGTTCTAGCGTCAAATATAGCACCCATTCCGATACTAAAACCAATGACTCGATATAGGAGACCAAGCCGTTATTTCAGACCACAGTGACTGGAATACTGACTTAGGCACCAATAGATCCGTGAAGTTGGCAACATCCATAAATGCACCAATTATGAAACCTATGCCAATATTTAGTTCTGAATCTATTCCAAAAGAATATCCAACTCCTATAAATTTTTCCTCTATGGTTTTACAGAAAACACCTAAAAACAGTGGATGTTGCTGGTAGCCCCCGTAACAGCGAGAGATAATCTGAAACATATGCCAATATTTAGTGCTGAATCTATTCCACAAGAATATTCAACTCCTATTTTTTTTTCTCTGTGGTTTTATAGAAAAAACCTAAAAACAGTGGATGTTGCTGGTAGCACCCATAACAACGAGAGAAAATCTGAAACCTATGCCAATATTTAGTGCTGAATCTATTCCACAAGAATATTCAACTCCTATATTTTTTTTCCTCTATGGTTTTATAGAAAAAACCTAAAAACAGTGGATGTTGCTGGTAGCACCCATAACAACGAGAGAAAATCTGAAACTTATGCCAATATTTAGTACTGAATTTTTACCACAAAAATATCCTATTCTAGTATTTGTGCCAGATCAATTTACTTCAAATTATCACAAAATCAACGGCCCAAATTCTGAAACCTATGTAAATATTTAATGCCTAATTGATGCCACTATAATATACCCCTCCCATAATTTGTGTCACTATAATCTTAAATAAAACACCTACAAACTTTGGATGCTTCTGACAGCATAAAATATGTAAATGGGAATTCAGCATTAAATATGGGCATAAGTCTCATAATTTGTACCATTATTAGCGCTACCAACTTCACGGACTTGCCGTTGGTCTAGTCTGGTCTTGTTTACTGATGACGTTGAGGTCGTGATCTCGAATCTCAGCTGGATACACTGAGATTTTTATGTCTTAAATAATTTTCTTATTTTTCTCTTTTCCCACTCAAATGAGAGTGAATTTCTTATGAAATTATAGCTCTCTCATCCTTAAATCATAAAATTATATTCGAACAGAGGGATTTAAAAAAAAAATCACATAGATATGGAGAAAAATAAAGCCACTATGTCAGGTGGTAATGAAGAGGGAGTGCAAACTATGCACCCTGTCCAGTTTCAAACATAAGATTATAAGGTCAAATTTGACGTGTTAGCATCACATTCAACTCTTCTAGTTAAAAACAATTTGGTTTAATTTTTTAACAACTTAGTAAATAATATCTTCACTAAATCCGACTGAGATTAGAACATCAAATAACCAGTCACTGATGAACTATACAAGACAAGAGTTACGTGTTTGCGCACGTAACTACTGGTACGGGTACTAGCGATTTTAAGTTATTACACACTTAGCTTAACAGATCTTGTATACATTACAATCTTTAAATTCATCCAGCTTTTATATGTTATCATAATATAAAAGAATATCTCATATATTTTTTAAACTGTGTCTACTTGTAGCAGTAAATACTGCGATGTATTCAAAATACTATTTTAAAAGCTTCGAAAAAGAAATTATATCTTAAGATGGAACACATTTTTTTTAAACTCGGGTGACCTGGTGGTCTAGAGGTAAGGTTTCGAACTTCTGTGCTGGGGGCCCGGGGCTCAATCCTCTTTACTGGCACAGATTTATCTGATTGCCAAACCCATCCTTCACTTCTGACAAGACGTATATTAATCACAACTTGTGATTGTGTGGAATGCCATGCCTCCACCATGGTTTGGATTCCACGTTAAGCTTTAGGTCCTCCATTTCATCTCACAATCACCCTACCATTACACATTAGCGTAAGTGCGTACAACCCGAACGGGTAGTAAGACGTGGTAATAATAATAATAATAATTTCAATTCAATTTCAATTTATTTTATTATAGTGCTGGCCAACAGTCGTAGGACCTGTACCAGGCCAGCACTGAAAGTACTCAAGTACCTTACAAATACATATATTTACACGAGAAAATAAGATAAACAAAAATGGCTAAATAAGTTTATATAATGATTAATAGTTAAAAAAGAGAGAAAGTAATTAATAATGATAATAATAAAAAATAGCAATAATAACAAATAACTTGAAGAGTGATTAAAAGCAGTAACAATATGCAAAAAATAAATCAGAATATTGTAAAATTTAGATATTATAGGCAGAACCTCTTAGTGATAAATTATTGATATGGGATTTCCTTAGATAGCTCTCTGAGGTTAACTTTTCTTTTATGATAAAAGTCTAATTCAACAAATCTAGAATTGGCGCTATGGTTACAAGGACCTATAGGACTTACCTTATAAGAGCTATTGAGAAAAAAGTTTTTGGATTACCAAAACCCCAAGAAGGGATATGAATACCTACATGATCTAGGGCAAATTTGTAATAAATTTTGATAATGAATATATTAAAAACCAAAATGACATCACCATAAAGTCTACGCGAGAAGAGAGTTTGGAACCCTAAGAGGTTTCGAATTCTGTCATAATCATAATAAATCCGGTTACTAAAGTAATTATCATAGCATGCAGCAACAAATTTTCTATGAACGTTTTCAAACCTAAGAGAGTTATTTAAGGTGATGGAATTCCAAGAATCAGTAGCATATTCTAACTTAGATCTAGAATATGCTACTGTGGTTTGAAATAATAATAATAATAATATGATTTTTTTTCTTAATGTATTCAACTGAATACACGAAAATCATGTGAAACGAATATTCCACCCTATTTTTGCCTAGGAATCGACCAGGCTTTAATATCTTTGCTCTAAATGTTAACAGAACTATTTTCATGTATTCGTTTACCAAGGAAATATCTTTTGAGCTCTCACTTAAGGTTAATATTTTAAATTTAAACAGCGTGATATACATAAAGGGATGTTGAATGTTGATTACTCTAACCCAATATGTAAATATCTTCTTTATAAAACCTCGACATAATCTGCTCTAAGTATATGCTACCAACAAACCCTAAACTTAAATGACAATAGCCTGCTTCAGTGGCCGAATGTTGTAAGGCGCTAGTCTTGCAATAAACTAGAGTGCTGAAGATGTTAGATGCCGGTTGGGTGCACTGAGTAAGGGGGATTTTCCTAAATGGTTTTCCACTCCCTATCTACGCAAATGTGGGTTCACTTCCTTTAAATTAAACCTTTATAATTTCTAATACATTAGCGTAATTAGTATATAGACGTATAACCAGAATAGGTAGTAAGATTTGGTGATAAGAATAATAAAAATGACCATAGCTGCCAGTATGACAGGGAAAAGCTATGTAAAAATCACATTTTTTTTACGTAAGGGCCCAGATTCAATCAGACTCCTTTCGTCTTTGGTAGCTGAACATACCACTAAAAATCTACCTTAGCTATTATAGCTAATATATTAATTTTGGCTTTGTTAAATAATATAATAATATTTAGCACCACGTCTTACTACCCGTTTGGGTTATACGCTTTAAGTACTAATTAACCTATTGGATTAAGAATTGGGAAGGTAGAATTAGAGGAAGTGAACCCGCATTTGAGTGGAGATAAAGTGGAAAACCATTTAGAAAAAACCACCTCCAGTTCACCCGACCGAGATTCGAACCTCGATCTCCCCGTCCTCAGTAGCCGAGCTCAACACGACAAGCGCGTTAGTCAACTACGCCACAGAGGGATTTGTTAAAATATGATTAGTTAATATAGATATAATTCATCATTAGTATTTATTAAATGGTTAGCGAGAGTATAGTTGCTTTTTTTGTATTTTAAAATATCAATTATTTATTCTTTTATATCAATACTTCTCAAGTTTTAAGGCGTAATGGATGACCATGACAGATACACGAAACTTTGGTTTTATCCCAAATGGAATAAAAATGAATGTGTGGTTAGATGATTAGCTTAGAAATATTTAAATTCAAATTAGTTATTAAGAAAGGGAATTATTAGAAATATGTAATGAAAAACTTAATCCTATCTTTATGAGCAAGATAATCGGATGGCATTATTTGATATTTTTTTTTTTGCTGGTAATATTAATATAATTATAAATATAAATTAACTATATTAACAAATATAAATAGTAATCAAAATTAACATTATTAACACATTAATCAAATAGCTGAAAGTGATACTTATACTAACAGATAATTTATTATTATTATTAATCTATTATTTCAAGCTGGTGCCGCTTAGCTGAACACACGCACTTGAAAATAAATAATAATAATAACAATAATAATAATAATAGCACGCGTTACTTTCCCCCCCCCCCTTCCCCCAGTAAGAGTACATATCACAACAATGTGCTTCTAAATAAGAAAAGTTGATCTCGGCGGTCTTGGGTAAAGTTCTCACCTCAACCCAACCGAGATCAACGGGTCTTTTTTGAGCGATAATAATCCATTTTATAACTTTTTGGAAGGTACGTGAAGCCGTTGGTCCCATGTGTAAAATAAACCTGTGAATTATGTGAAAACACCTTTCTCGGCAGAAATGGATAGGCCCTTTCACTCTCGCTCATAGATATTATCTTGTGTTGATAAAACCACCTGGATAGAAATTGTGTATTAAATGCCTTAAATAAATGAAAGATTAAATTAAATAAGAAAACATAGGTCGGGGAAAATTTAAGTGGAAAGCCCCTCACATATCTCAACATATTTATAATAATAATATTTAGCACCGCGTCTTACTACCCGTTCGGGTTATACGCTTTAAGTACTAATTACGCTAATTGATTAGGAATTGGGAAGTTTGAATTAGAGGAAGTGAACCCGCATTTGCGTGGAGGTAGAGTGGAAAATCATTTAGGAAAAACCACCCCCAGTTCACCCGACCAAGATTCTAACCTCGATCTCCCCGTCCTCAGCAGCCGAGCTCAACACGACTAGCGCGTTAGTCAACTACGCCACCGAAGCGGGTCTCAACATATTGATTACAATGAAACTCTAATCGGTGGTCGAATGGCATTACTCTCGTAATAGAACGGATAGCTATTGATAAGACGTTTGGGTTCAAATCCTGGCCCGGTGTGTTGAGGGTAATTTTCCTAAAAGTTTACTCATTCTTTTTCTTCACGCAAATACGAATACACATACTCTAAACCTTACCTTCATAATCCCTATACATAATTATTAAAACATGTTGAACAAAAAATAAAAAAATCCACTAAAATGCATTACATATATTGGAATAAACAAATGAAATGACGTCAGTCCTTAGATATTTTTCTAACATCCTGATGATAACAGAGTAGGCCTTGGTAGTCTCAGGGTACATTTCTCGCCTCAAGACCCAATATTTGTGGGTTCAAACTCGACCAAGGCTGACGGATTTTTACTGAACGATATTAATCGGTAACACAATTTCCTAAGGAGAGGAGATAAAGCCGTTGGTCTAATGTTGATTGTAGCGTGTAAAAGAAAAAAAAAAAGATCCCTGTAAGTTATGTTAAAATAACTTGACGGCAAAATAGATAGGCTCTTTCTTGCTCGTACGCAGAAATCAACGGGAAGCTATCGCAGTTTTAGGACTTTTCTATGACATGTTCTTTCCCCCAGATGGTGTGAGCAGCACTAACCGGTCAAAAAAGCTAGCAGAGCTAAGGGCAAGGCTTGCTTCGGAATGATGGGAAACACATTAGCGTCATCCCTAATGTTGAAGACGTATTATTATTATCAGGGCTGCCATTAGTAGACGTGGAGTTCTGGGCTAACTTTTTTTGTGGGGCACCCAGTTTTAAGCCCCCCCCCCTCCCCCTTTCCCAAAAAAATATTTTTTTCCTAGTGTTATTACAGTAGTTTGCATCTATATAAATATTATCAAAACTTGTAGTGCTCACGAGAAATTAATACAAACACTAAATGCTACACACAACTACATTACATTACCACCACACTCCAAGTAAAATTTTGAGCGTCGGTAACACTATAAATAGCTAATACATGTGTGTTACGTGTAACACCAGCCCGAACGTATGTTAAAATTTACTATACGTAGATTACAACGGACAACTGTGAAACCGAAACAATAAACAAACAAAACGCAAACAAGATTGTCTGGTGGTTCTCCTATATTATAGTGAACCTTCTTACTATACGAGCGCGCGAGTATAATTTTCCCACCCCAGCTTGTTGTTTATCTCTTGTCACCTAAACAAGCGCGAGAACCACCCCCCCCCTCCCCTCGAAATCGCGGCCGCACTGTTGGTGGTCTATATCATAATCAAAGATAACAGTGACGTATCTATATTGTGTTTGTAAAAACTAAGAATAATCGTTTTGAACTAAACACTTGGATACAAAAATATTAAAAGTATATATTTTATTTTTATTTTTTGGAAAGAATCTTACTAACCGTATAGCCTATACTAATTTGATTACTCTAATGGTATAAGGATGAGGAAAGTTGAATTTAGAATAAGTGCACCGGCATTTTTACTGGGGAGAGTGAAAAACCATTTAGTACGCTTCATATAAACACTCTTTGTACACCCAAATCGGAGTCAAAAGATCAACCTCCCCTTCCCCATCACCAGAAAATCAAAGTATATAAGCTTAATACTAAATCTATATAGCCACAGATGCGGGCTTTCTGATGTTAATTTCAATATATTTTGTATTATATTTATTTGTCGATGTGATGTAATGCTGGACTATTGATATGGTAAGGTATAGGCATATATATATACTGCATTTTTATAGTCAATTATGTACATTATTTCTAGAAATAACTACTCTCCAAAACTGATTATTATTATTTGACATTTTCGTCTATGGAGTTTGAGAATTAAATAATTTACTAAAGTTAGTACAATTATTGCTTAAAACAATTAGACATAAACTATTTTATATTTGTGTAGGTACTAACAGTCGTTATAGTTGCCAGGTAAAGCGTATACAACCTTGCCAAAATAAAGAAAGACACCAAAGGCAAGCTGAAAACCAAAACCGCACGTTTGTTCAGTTTTATGTGAAATTTTCCAGCTACTAACATCGACAATGACCGAAATAATGAACTAACCTTTGCCACAACATGTTACTTGAGGAATATTAGTTCAGGTATGGTCTTTAAAGAGTTTGGAGACCATGGCGAATTACGTAGGTGACCTTTCCTAAACCACAATATCCAGCCTACCAACTATGCTCTATGAACTACCTTATAGATCTATCTACTTTAATGATGGTTAATTTATAATTTTAATAAAATAATTTATACTGGTGAATCGAATCAAATAAGTATAAAATTGTTTTTTAAAAAAACTCACTATGTTTTTATGATGACCTTATTCGGTCAGTGAAATATTTAAAAGCAGGTTTGTGTAGTAATATTATGTAGGATGATCTCAGTTTAACTAAATGACCTTCAGTTGTACATTCTTCATGGTATATACCGTACTCTCCTCCTACCCACCCCTATCCCACCAATTTATTTTACCTCTGATATTATTAAAGTCAACCATTGACATTGAAATATCTCTACGTCAAGAATAAAATAATGTAACACTTAGATAAAGTTATTTGCATATAAATATAGCTATATTAATTCATGTCGAAGAATGGTCTGTTTTATTTTGGTTTTGAATATAAAGAAGTGCCGACATGTCAGATAAAATGATGGCTGATAAATACTTGATATATGATGAATGAAAGGCAATTTATTTTAGTCGGGATACCACTTTTGAATAAATAGATAGCGGCCTGCCATGCTGTCAATGAAGTATCTTAAATTAATATCGGAGCAGGCAATTAAATATGTGAGAGAGTTTCTTTTTAACTGTACAGTAGCTCCATGGCTTCTTTGGTGCTGACTGACAGCTCACAGCTGACAGCTAAAAGCTTTGAAATATTACCAGACCAAATTATGTATCCCTACGGCGAACTATATGATCTGCAAAAATGTGTGTTTAGCAGCTGTCACTGTTGATGGTCAAAATGTAGGTATATACCTAAATGTTGACTGTCAGAAGTCAGCTGTAAGCTGTCAGTCAGAACCAAAGAAGCCATGGGGCTATTGTACTAGTGATTATACAGGTTAAAGAAAAATAGACCTGAATGGAGGTCAAGATTCGAATCTTGGGCTGAGTGTACTGAACCTTTGGACAATATATTAAAATAATATATTCTATTTTACTTTGACAGCTTAGGGCAATGTTTCTCAGAGTGTGGTCCTAGAACAACTGGTGGTCCGCGAAGATATATCAAATAGTCCGTAGAGTACCTGGGAAGATGTTTAATAAAAAGAATTAAAGAATGTTGATCATATATAGCACATAAGATTGAAATGGAAAAGATTTAATTTGAAATATTCTTACTATGCTATAGACTATTTCTTTTCTCGGTAGAAACTATACAAATGGAAGACTGTACTGACATTAATTTAACAAAGCTGAACAATTATTTATAAAAAAAAATCCTGAGGTTTAAATTGTTAAAAACGATCAAAAAAATATTACTCAATAGTTAATTGTAACTCTATGGTATTTTAGTTGAATATTAATTTTTTATCTTGTATTTATATTCGCAAAATAGAATTGAATAAAAGCAAAGTTTTTCCTGCATAGCTTTTAAATAAATTCCAAGTTTCCATTCTCCCAGGTCCTCGGTGATCCCCATTGCACATGCCTTCCACTTGGTGGCTCTCAATCACTAAAATTGTGAAAACAATTCCATAGTAATTCAATAATACACGATTATTTTGTTCATGTAATCACATGGAATGTTTGATGTTTAAAAACACTTTGGATGTTTAGCAATTAAATAAGATGACAGTTTTTAATAAGGCCAGATCATAAAATGGCTGTCAGCTTAGTATAAATGGAAAATTGTAAGTACATGTGAATCATTTTGTGTTTCTGGGCAGAATTTTCTGTAAAGATGGAAGTCTATATGATGAAATTGACAGACGAGTGACTACATCTCGGAGAGTAATTAGATGTATGTGGATTATTGCAAAGAATGAAGTAGTATTTAATGAGGCAAAGATGGCAGTAAATTGTGTTAACGCCAGCATCGTTTTATAGATGTGGAGTGTGTATTTGTTAGGAGAAACAGAATAACAATGCAAATGCGCATTTAATGAGATATCTAAGAATTATATGTGGTTAAACTCGTATGGATAAAGCCAGTAATGAATAGTTGCTGAAGGAGTGTGGTTTTAAAGAGAATCCAATAGGTCAATGTGAAAGAGACTATTTACGTCGGTTTGGACATGTTGATAAAATGAGTATGGATTGAGTGATGAGTAAAATATATGAAGGTAAATTTTGTGGATCAAAAGGAAGGGGTAGACCATTTAAGACGTGGTTAGATGTGGTACTGGAGATAAATGTGTGAAATAGAGAATCATTAAGAGGTTTAAGAACAAAAGAGATATATAACTAGGTGTATGTATGTTGTGGCGAAGAGAGTATGAAAGGATAGGTAAATGTGGAAAAAGTTGGTGAGGATTGCTTAAGTATAGAGGTGTTTTTTGAATTATATGCACAGTTTCTTGTCCACCTCATATAGAAACGACGTGATTATGTATGTATGAATGTATGTGTGCATGTATGTATGTATGTATTATGTATGTATGTATGTATGTATGTATGAATGTATGTATGTATGTATGTATGTATGTATGAATGTATGTATGTATGCATTCATGTATGTATGTATGTATGTATGTATGTGTGTATGTATGTATGTATATTTGTATGTATGTATGTATGTATGTATGTATGTATGTATGTATGTGTGTATGTATGTATATTTGTATATATGTATGTATGTATGTATGTATGTATGTATGTATGTATGAATGTATGTGTGCATGTATGTATGTATGTATGTATGTATGAAGTGGCGTAACCAAGGGTGTTTTGGGGGTTTAAACTCCCCCAATGATTTAAAAAAATAAAAAAATATGTAATTTTTTTTTAAACTTGCCCATTATTAATAATCACTCAAATTATTCATAATACAGTGTGGCACTGTGAATTGTTCAGTGTTTTAGTAGGTTAAAAATTAAATAAATCGGGAAGATGCTGATGCATTATCATCAGCGATTCAACTGCAGGGAGCCGTACAAAATTCGTCTATTTTATTTAGCAAAGGTTTTCTCTTTGAGCTTACCACCTTGACGAGCATTGAAACTTGAGAATGTAGATCTTCTAGCTGCCATTAACACGGTAAATCGGTTCAAAGAAAGAATTCATGAAATAAGAACAAACACCGAAATTAGGTTTTAATTTATTTATGAATCAGCTAAAACACTTTCTGATTTGTTTGTTCAAATCCTATCACACCAAGAATATATACCAGACAACTACAGAAGCGAAATGTAAAAGTATACTCCGTTGAGGCTTACTTCAGAGTTGCAATATTTTTGCCGTTTTTCGATCATTTTTCGAGTCAATTAAAAACTCGTTTCTTAAACAATCATGAAGTGCTTGGCAGTTTTATGGCTGATACCAATATAGAAATCGGTTATCACTGAAGTAGAGAAGGAACAGATGAAAAAACTGGTTGCTTTTTACGGGCAAGATTTGCAGTGTAGTGATATGGTAGCAATTGGTGTACTTGACATGTGGCACAAAAGAGTGAATGAATTGAAAACTATCTCAAGAAAGGCTATGAACTATTATGTTGCCTGTAATGAAAAAATATTCCCATTGATCAGTACTTGGTTGAAAATCTTAGTAAACTCGCCAGTGTCAAAAAGCACCAGGGAAAGATCCTTCTCAACTCTACGGAGATTAAAAACTTACTTGAGAGATACAACAGGGCAGCAAAGGCTGAATGGCCTAGTGATTCATCGAGAAATAAACATTTCTCCGGACGGAGTTCTAGATGAACTGGTAAAATCACCTGGTCGATTGTAATTCTGACTAAATTAATGTTTTAATTGGACACTGTCTTTAAGTTAGTTTGCTGTTACACCAAACAATGTTTCTTTCGTAATCTACAATAAAACAAAATTGTTTTTAAATGAACTTGGTTTGTGTTAGTCTAATCCTGTTTCAGGGTTTTAATTTTAACTGAATTGCAAGCCGATTATTTATTATAATCGTAAATCGTCACTTAGGCACTCAAAAATAAACCCTCCTTTTTGCTGGTGTAGAGTCCATACCTCTCTGGGGCTGAAGCCCCCCTACCCCCTTTCCACCAAAGTTCATCAATCCTAGTTACGCCTATGTATGTATGTATATACCTTAGTGTATCTTTCTATAGTGATTAAAATTGTAATGATTTCAATAAAGATATACTTTTTAAACAAAATTATGAAATTTTAATGATTAAAACTTAATTGTGGTAAGATAAAGCATTTGTATGGACTTTGACAAAATCTAATAAACAAAGTTTTTTATAAAAATATGTTGAGGGTAAAATATTTTTGTTTCCATATGCGAATCAAGATTGTTAAAATTATTTTAAAATTATTGTTCTACTATTGTATAAACTGACACAATTCTTTTAAATAAAATTTTAAATAAAATAAGAATTGTAAGATGATCACGGAAGGTACCATATATTAACAAAGTTAAACGGACAAAAATATATGTGATTTATTTATTATTGTAGTTTAGATAGAATAATTACGTAAATATTCCATTTCAATTTGAAACAAATTTTGAAAATTATTAACACTCCTATTAAAAATAGAGTTTCACATTAAACATAATATTTCAAACGTAGTAAATAAATTTGAAGGAATCCTTGAAGAACCGTGATATTTATTAACTATATGTGATATATAGTAAAACTAGATAATTTGAATTTTTTATGTGAATTTTGATGTTCAAATACAAAAAATAGTGGTCAGCCTTGCTCAGAAGCGATTAAAACGAGCATTAGTTAACTTTATGCATATAGCTAGAACGGGTATAAAGAAGCAGTGTTAGAAAAAATAAAGTTAAACTGTTAGTTAGCCTGCGCATGATGATAATAAATTTATATTAAACTATGAGTTCATTGTATTTGCTTTCCCAGGACATTTAAAAGAGATATCAATAAATCTATACAAATATATGATATCCTATTAACTGTAAAATCAAGTAGGAGCATGTATTTATACTTACAGATATAATCTCACTTCAATTAGAATTTTAATTATAGTGAGTAAAGAGATAAAATAAAAATAAACCGATAGGTCAAAGTAAATATTGGTCATAAAAAGTATATGTGTGTGATAAATGAAACAAATAAATCATCTGAATATCTGCGTACGCGCACCAAACATTAATTTAGTATAGTCTGGTATTACAGTGCTGGTAAGTTTGAGGTTCGAATCCAGTTTGGATGCAATTAAGGTATATTTTTCTAGCAAAATTTCTTATTTTTCACCTACAAAAGTTTGGACAATTTTTCTCTAAATTATACATCAATCCACCTATTTTATTTGTGTAGTCACATGTGGTGCGTTAAAGACATTATTTCACACTCAGCTTATTTAAGCTTAGAAGTACAAAGGAAGCGAGGAAAGATCGCAATTTTATTAGCAAATCAAATCGGCTTAACCCTTTGTTGACAGAAGGTACTTTTAAGTACCATTAACTTTCTTACATGTTATTGCCCACCAAAGTTATGGTACAATTTTTTAAAGCTAACTATATGATTTTGTGGTCTACTAGACTCATACAATACACATATATTTTCCTTTTTAGCAAAATTTGTATATTTCAATTATTTCAGGCTATGGTACTTGCAAGTACCGTTGGGCTATACAGACTCTAAGTTACAAACATATACTAACCTACATGGAATAAAGAATAATATAATTACTTGAATATAAATAAAATTCTGAAATACTTTTTATATGTATTAGTATTAATTGGCTCTGGAAGGGGAATAGTATTGATTATGTCAACATCAACTGATCTATGCAGATGATTATTTGTCTGTGAACTCGTTGATGGCTGAGAATAGTATCTGTACTTTCATGCTGTTTTGACAATTCAGTCAGGAAAATGTCATCAAATGTGTTTCCAGTAGAAATATCTCTAGGAATATCCTCAACATCATCATTTTGTTCACTATCCAAATCATCATCAGATTCAATATCAGTGTCAGGATTATTGTCCTCTGGAAGCTCGTCCCACAAAATATCTAGAATTTGTTTGTCAGAAACAATAGGCTTACACGTGTTCAATTTCTTGTCTGCCATAACCTATATTAGGCCTATAGAGTAAACCTAGCATGAAAAAGTGTTTTACAATTGTTTTCAATTGCATATATTTTATAACAATATAACTAATATTGAAAAGGGGGACTTACTTGTTTTTGTTTTACGTTAATTATTAGTAGCCCAACGGTACTTATAAGTCCAATTCAAAATATATCCTAAACACTTCTAGTAGCCCATTGGTACTTCTCAGTCCACTACATTTATAACCAAATAAATCAAATATGTTCACTGCTATACTTCTAAAAATATCACTGGAATATCCTAATATATAACTAAACACAATGCTTATATATAATATTTAAATTTCTAGCCATAGCACTCATAAATAAATTTACGAAAAGATAAACCAATACATGAAGTCATAGCATGACACTATCAATAATAAAACAACTTTCTGTTTCTACAGAGTATGTTCAATGTGATAAAAAAAAAAAAAATTGTGAAGGAAGAAGGTACTTAGAAGTACCAACGGGCCCTTGTGTTGACATAATTGCCAAGTAATTTATTATATGGTCTAAAAGAAGGTGGTACCTAAAAGTACCATTGGTCAACAAAGGACTATACATTTTACCTTATAGCTGGGCAACAAAGGGTTAAAATAATTAAAATATTACCTTTGTATAAACATAGAGTTTAACTTTCTTCTTATTATAATAATAAAATTTCTTTAATATCTGTCATGAACAAAGTGGCATTAAATGAGAAATATTTTAAATTGGGAGAAAAAAACTGTCATAAAATTTTTGGACACCCTTGACAGATATTCAACATTAATTGTTGATATCACCATGTGAAGAAACTACGTGTTTCTATTGTAGAAATATTTTTTTATTATAGCCAAAAAAAAAGTTGTGTTATAAAAACTACAAAAACACTGCCCTTGACTCGTTTTCCATGCATCTCCTCTTTAAAGGCTTAATTTATGCAGTAAGTATGATAATGGTTGTCGAAAGAGATTCATTCGTATTTGCGTGAATAAGCGATGGGTAACTTACACCCACTGGTGGCTTAGATGTGGGAAATCAGCCTTAGTTCACGAGGATGAGTTTCTAGCATTGACATAATCAGCACCAGCAACCAAACATATTGTGAGTATGAAATTGTATACTCTACTACAATCCATGCAAGACATTAACTAAACAGAATGAATTAATCTAAAAGAAATAAGTTAATGGGGTGAATAATTACTATTAAATTCTTTTAAAATCACTCTGAAATAAGAGGGAGAACCATAGAGTGGGAGAAAACGTATCCAGTGCGCTTGGTAAGTATTGAGCTGAAGACTTCAGGAGTCAAATTATGGAGCTAACATCTCAATTTTCATTTCCCAGTTCATTTAGAAACTGCAAACATATTTTTGTGGTTGAAATTGATAAGATTTTACTCTCTTTCTAGTGTTATTTTATAAGTATTGATAACAACTTTCAAAGCGATGACAGTAATACACATGACCTCATGTATGAATGCGTTAAAGGGATACGTGAAAGTAAATCTAAGTTTTCAGATAAGGCCCTTCCGATGAAGATTAGACTGTACCGTGCGAACCCCAAAAGTGATATAAATACATGATGAGACAGACTCTTGGGAGAAATGAAACTCAAACCACTTTTTTTTTAATGGCTTGTAATAAATACTTGTAAAGAAATAAATTTCTGGTTCTGGAAATGTTCGCAGGCTGCCAGCACAACGGAAAGTTCGTACCAATGTATGACTGCCTTCTACTTAAACCGGCGCAATGTACTTAGACTGGCTAATTGGACAAATTAGTCTTTATCATTAAGATCTCTTGCACCCTGGTACCAACAAAGATTTTCGTTAAAAAATATTACCTTTGTTCATCGTAACAGAGATTAAAAGAAAGTATTCTATTGTCCAAAGTGTTGATGTGTATGAACTATTGCGTTGTGGTTTTTTTTTATGGGAACACGAATAGTGCAATAATTTACGATAATCTGTCAGTTTAATGCTCCATTTGACTTTTAGAGAAAAAGTAGGCTAAGTGAGTGGCCTACATGTCATATCCTAGTCAGTGTGTCATGAGTTTAGTCATTATTAATACCAGAAAGAGGTGTGCTGTTTAGTTGTGGTTTTTCATTTCTATTCAAGTATAATACTAATGATGTATCTTAAAATAAAATTTTCCCATCTCATTTCCTAATTTTGAAAATATAGTTATTGCAGCCTGTATTGTAGTGTATTGTTTTGAGATTAAAAGAAAATTAAAGGAGACAAAATGGATATGTTTTATTTCTTTTTCCAGCATCTTTATACCCATATGAGCTGCGCTACCAGGCAAGGTAGAACTTTGGTGAAATATAACTATATTTTAATTGCGAAGGAAATTATTTCAATTAGATTGTTGCACACTGAAGTGTAGCAATCAATTAATGAAATTTTATATTAACTATAAAATAATAAAATGTTATACAACTTATCATTACTGATTCTATCTGATTCTACAAAATAAAGTCTTAAACACTTGAAATGTGTGAAATTTTAATGTTTTTAATGTGACACCTTAATTAAAAAACATTACTAATTTAAATTTTTGGTATCTAAGTATTCAAAATAATTTAGGAAAACAGCTTATTTAGAATTTTGATCAAAATATTTTATGGTAAAATAACAAATAAATAAGGTAAACTGTATACCTATAACGTGCTAAAATTCTTACACGGAACCAACAAAGGCTAAGAATGTGGTTTGAAAATTTTTGTTTTCTCTTGCGTCATCATCATTATCATCATCAGGTGTAGTTCTATCTATTGGTGGGTCCATTTAAGATATTCCAACAAGTCTCTTGATATTGAGACCATCTTTTCGTGTTTTCCTGTCTCCAAACTTTAATAAGCCCATAATCTGGTATCTAATTTCTTTTCTCTCCCTCCATTTATAATTTCTTCAGTTGCAGTCATCATTAGGCATCACTTTCTCCATCAATGTCCAGGAAAATTCATCTTTCTTTGCGTCAATATTATAAATAATCATTTATGTAACAACTTATATTATTTTAATAAATAATTAATTATTCACAAATATATTTTATTTTAGCACCACGTGTTAAATACTCGTCCAGGTTACACATTTATGTTCTATAATCACTAATGTGTTAGAGATATGGTAGGTTGAACTAATATAAAGTGTACCCGCATTTATGTGGAAAGAGGCTGATAAACCATTTTGGGAAACCATTCTTAGTACACTAGACTAGGATTCAAAACACACTCTCTCCGTCGATAATTGAGTCTTTGGCCATAGTGACGTGTTGGAGCATTCGTTCGCCGAGGCGGGTAACGTTAAGTACAGTATATTGTTATTTAATTCCATCGATTGTTGAAATCAATTGTCTAGACTTGAGAGGTGACAATCACATCCAGGTGGCCCTGACTGAGCACCCAGTCCTGCCAATCACAAGGTCATTAGGGTGTTAATATGAAAGAGTGATGGCAGTCGGCGTAAAGTTCCGTTCTCACGGCCAAGTTTTTACACTGTTTGGGCCGCCAGTTTAAGGAATATTATTTCAATTCAGGGTGAGGCCTTTGAATAAATTGATAATTTCTATTCAAATTATTCCTGGTCTCCAATTAGTAGTCTAAATATAAATGCACTTACATTAAGGGCTTAGTGATAGTTGTCCTAGATTAAAATACGGAATAGCTGGAAAAAAATATTGTATCATACCACATCTTAGTATCCGTTTGGAAAATATTAATTATGATTTTAAAGTAAAAATGAGAAATATACTCATGTATATTAAGTGAACTCGCATTTACGGGAAAGGTGAGTGGGAAACCCTTTATAAAAAAAATCACCCTTAGTACCCCCGACCAGAATTTAAACCCAAAATATTCATCACTGGCAATCCAACACTAGGTGTGACGGATTTGACCATGCAATAACCGATGCGGGTAAAAACATATAGTAGGTCTATTTACGTGTATGTATTTGTAAAAGATAATTAAAATATATATATATATCAGATTCTGAAAATTGAAAAATTACACCTGGACATGGTTCGCGGTGGCTGCGTTATCTGATAGCTCGGGATCTTAATAAAATCACACATTTGTAGCTGACGAGTTCCGCACGTCCATCATAAACTCTGCCTTAAATATGAGTGAAGAATGACCCTAGTCACGAGACGAGTCCTGGGTAGCTCAGTGGTAAGAGCATTGGCGTACTAAGTTAAAGGCCTCGGGTACGATTCCCGTGTCCAGCTGTATTTTTTCAATCTTCAGAATATGATATCTAAATGGAGTAGTCCTCACTAAAAAGCATAAATAATAGATTTGGCTATTTGATCCATATATATATAATCATACAATACAAAAGTAGTTTCATAAATATATTAATATTTACTGGACATATTATTATAAATAGAAAAACTATCAAGTATCCTCCGATTTCTTTATTTGTGTGCTGTTTTGCCTCGTGGCCGGCCATCGTCCTATGTAAAAGAACGAGTACCAGAAGTATTCCAGCCTAGAATAACACGGAGCCTCGAACTATCTAGAATATCCTGAGTCAACCTTGATGGTCTTGAGGTAAATTGATTTTCTCAGGAGCTGATGTTCGTGGGTTCAAACCCAGCCAGAGTCAACGGATTTTTTTTTACGATAAAAATACTTAGCACAACTTCCTTCAGAGGAGCAGTAAAGACGTAGTTCCCATGCCAACTGTGGCTAGTAACAAATCTTGAAAGGTATGTTAAAATATCTTTCCCAGAAAAAATTTGTAAGCCCTTTTGGTCTCAATTAAAATATTCTCGTGTGCTGATATAACCAGTCGGTTCAAAAAATGAACGCTAAATAACTTAAATAAAATATAATATCCTGAATCTCAATTTAAACGTATTAAAACAGATTATAAAGTACCCCTACCTTAAATAATACCTTAAAAATAATTGTTGGAAAAGTTAAAACCAGCTTCAAGAGACCTGAACACTAACTGCGCGGCCAACATATTTGTATGACCTTGCCACGAGTAAGGCAAGGTACAGAAAGAAAGAAATGTCGAGTGTATTATAAACAGTAGAGAAAGAGGTTAGTGAGTGAATCAGGTAATGTGTGGGGGGGAAAAAGTTTATTTTCGTAAGAGACGATATTTGAGGTAAACTACCCACTTCGCTAAGACAATCCGAACTTCATTAGTGAATCATTATTATAGATCCTTGAACATAATTCTTTCATGTGATACAAAATGAGTCGTGTATTTGAATTCCCACGACCCTTGTAACACCCGGTTTAATATGTAACTCTATTATCCGTACCAAGGATAACATTGTCTAAGGTTTCTGTCTCACAATATACAAAAAAGACCAATGACGGAGACTTTCAGGTATGAGTATCTTTTGACTGAATTTGGGGTAGTTAGTTACATTCTTACTCGAGCGCACTTCCTCATCTATATCCCTTAGTTTTCGCAGTTATCGTGCGTATATGTATGCGTATATGTGATGTGTATATTTGTATATATCACATTGCTGCCTATATTGTAGTACAAATAAAATAAAATTAATCACACAGTATTTATTTTAATAATTTACCTGTATGAAAGGTTTGTGATGAAGAGGTTAAAAAACTTTATACAAACTATATCTTGGAGTCGAACCCGCTACCTTAAAGTTGCAAATTTTCTTGTTATTAAATTTCAAAGCCTGTTTAAAGAGATCGTGTAGAATCCCATTCGTCTACCTGTTAAGGAGTTGGTTTAGACACTTTAAAATAAAAAGGGTCATGGGGATAACAGCTTGGAATAGAGAAAAAAAATTGGCCTGTTTTATTTTATAAAAAAATTAATATGTGATTGAAGAACCCCTTCAAATATCAGGAATGTAATTAAAACCTTTCGACATAAACTATTTAGTAAAATTATATCCCAGTTTAGAACATGCTTCTAATTATTTTTCTTAGTCTATTTTTGTCACTAACTTTTATTTGGTTACTGAAGTATACTTACTAAATCTCGAAATTGTACTTAGTTAAACAAAATTTACAAAACTCGTATAAAAAAATCGAATCAGAATGATAATCAGTGGTTGGAGCCAGCACTCTCTTCACAAACTTCTTACTTAATTTTGTTTTAATGTGTTATTAGAACTTGTTAATTTTTAATGTTATTTATATAATAAAAATGTGTTTTTAAAAACTTTTTAATTTTTAATGTTATTTATATAATAAAAATGTGTTTTTAAAAACTTTAAAAGAAGCTATATTCAAAGTGACAAACCAAACATTTCAATGTATTCAGTTTTTCAGTAAAGCTAATGGTATTATCAAATTATTTGTGGTTTTTTTTTCACATATAAATAAATATACACTTCATATTCATGACATCTTTTTTACATATATTTTTGTGCATTTATAAAAAACTATCTAAATAATTATATCTTTTTAGTAAAACACATCTAAGCATAACTATACTATTTTCTTATAATTCGGATGTAGAGTAACTGGTAATTCTAAACTATAACGTATGGCCTAATATTAATTTATCATAGTTTTAACCGACACAAATGACTTGATAGTAGTAGTTTTGAAACGTAACTAAGGTAAATTCCATTATAATATTACTAATAGGAAGAAACCTAGCATTTTATTACTTGTTTTGAGTTCATAAAATTATTTTGGAGTAGAAGTGTTGGGCCTTTTTTTGAACCCTAATCTCGCTGTCATAGCCAATCTGGTCTATTGCGCGAGTAATGCCCTACATTAATAAAGGTGTGAGTATAATATTGATTGATTTTCAAGTTACAGGGAGGTTGCAGATTGAATCCCGGCAGGGTGTACTGATATGAATTTTACTTCATAATTTCAATTTTTTTTCTCAACAATAACGTTGATACACTTCTTCTAAGTGTCTACCTTTTTCATATCTTTCCCATATGTGTAAATATGTTGGTGGACGGGATGGGTTGTAATATTTTAACATGAACACACACCAATAAATTAATAGAAATAAAACCAAAACCATAACCTTTATTTATATTTTGTTTACGCGTAAGTTGGTAGTTTAAAAAAGACGTGACCCTACTAAAAGGTTTGTGAGATTCAGACAAAATCCAAACGCTATAAAAATTTAGTACCGTTTTAATCTCAAGAATAATTTGATGTTCATTTTTTGTAGTGATTTTATAGTTTTAAACACAATCCTTTACGTGTTTTATGAATATATATGAGTATGTATATATGTATATACTGTATATATTTATATATGTATATTTCGATAATAATCCTTTAAATACATGTAAAGGGTTCTTATCGAAATATTTTTGTTTACTAAAAGACCACATCAATAAATAAAATCAAGCCATATGTATTCAAAGCCAAAGATAATCAAACTTGGAATGTCATTTAACCAAGACCACCATCACCGACCTCCCCCCCTCACACCCTGAAATGATGACCAATGAAAAACATTATTTACGTTGCATCTGGACAAACCACTCTTTCCATTGCGCGGCACGTGAGTGAATCAAATGAAAAAACGAAATGAAGAGCGATTTACAGAGAGAGAGAGAGTGAGAGAAAGAGAGGAGTTCAAGAAGAAAGGTAAACGAAGGAACACTTGGGAATGGAATGAGACAAGATTGAGAAGTAACCGTAATGTCAGTGAAGTTACGTCACGTCTGCAACACATCTCAGATCTTTTCTCCCTCACCCCCCTTCCCCCCGTCACCCCTCTCCCACTAACCCAACACAGCCATGCTTCTCTCTTCCCTCTCTTTCCCATCATTCCATCCCTTCCTTTACAGAAACGCTACTGTCACTCTCTGTATGAAGAAATACCTTGAATATCTCGCTTAACAGTAGTCAGTATTACTCCTTCCCCCCCCCTCTAAAACAGTACAACGTGAGAACATCCTTACCCCCCCCTCCCACTCGCCCCTTACCGTCGTCTTACCTTAACGGCAAATGATTTCTAATTTTTTTTTCTTCTACAAACTGAATCACTTTTCTAACGTAATATAAAACAAAATATATATATTTTTTAAATCTTTGTATAGTTTTTTCCCCCCACCCATTACTTCACCCTCTCTACCTGGACAATTTTCTCTTCGTACACAATTGAATGTTCCGTCTGTTGTGTGTATCTTCGTTGCGTTCGTTTCACCTCCCTCCCCTCCCATACCACCCTGTGCCCCTTCTGTATCAGGGTCTTCCGGACTGTTCGTTCGTAAGGGACGTCACTGGAAATACTATATAAGAAGCCGGGTGGTTTGACGAGAAATATCAGTAGTGTTTGTACAGTGATTTGTGAAGCCACAACGGAAAGGGAGAGGAAAAAAATATATTATTCCAAATTAGTGACTTATTTTCTGAAATTAGAAGACATTTTATTTGGAAGAAACATGGCTTTTATCAAGGTGCGTTTATTTTATTCAGGATTATTTGATTGCGAACAGGAGCGTTCTATTTTTTTTTAATATATATATATATATATATATATGTTAAGGATAAGTGTTTAAAGGCATTTAGGGCTAAGCAATTGGTCAAATTGGTGTAGATTTTTTTAAAGTAAAATATTTAAGGATATTAGAAATTGAAACCGTGAAGCCCTTAAGGTTCTCTCGAGACCTAAAGCGTCGAGGCAATAACCTCTGAGCTATAATCTTTGAGTGTATCCAGTGGAGCCGGGTTTGATCCTCGGCTGTTGACCTCATATACACAGTTTATAGCCGGGATATACGTGTTATGGAATCCCCAATTATCGTTAGGTGATTGAAGTAAATAACTAAGTGTGATAAACGCCTTGAGAATTAATAAAACTATTTCTATAGAGTTGAAGTTTCAAAAACTAGCGAAAATAATAATTATTCCTGACCTTAAATCAAATTTTGTGTTCCACGGGGGATAGCTATGAAACTAATTTTTAACAAACGGTGTACATGAATAATAATTAGTTTATAGAATTTACCAATATCTATTATTAAAAGTCCGAAATATCTTAGAAAATGTAAACATATTCTAAAATATTTCGGACTTTGCCGTCAGATATTGGTAAATGCTAGGATATGCAGGTAAATTCTAAGATGTATCAGTCTTCCGACTTTTACAGTAACATATATACATATATATATACACACTTTATATATATGCATATATAAACTTTATATTTATATAAACACTCTAAATATAATATCGACCTAATATGAATATACAACTGAACTAAAATGCATGTTAATACATATACATTATAAATATAAAATATATACATTTACATTCATACATAAATATATATAAATAATTAAGTTTAATATTTAAGTCAGTTTTATATTTGAGTTCATGGATTAATAATTATATAAAGCTTAATAGCCTACATATATTCATGTTTTAGTTAAATTTATTGTAATATTATTTTGCAATATAAAAAAATTATGAGAGCTTCGTTTTTATTGTCAAACTATGAATAATTCAGCTTAGACTACACACACACACACACACACACACACACACACACACACACACACACACACACACACACATATATATATGACCTATGCATCACAGACTAATACTTCATCATTTAATTATATCCTTCCTTTATATATTTATAAACACGAATAATCCTTTAACCTATTATACATTCTAACATTATTTTATTATTTTTGTGACTGACTAATTTTACACAGATAAAAATAAAATGGTACCAAACAATTTTTAACAATTCAAAATTTATGCGATTGTTAAGTAACAAAAGTCAAACATTTGACCAAAATAAAAAGTTATTATCTTCGTTTGTGCATATTCGCGTCACAGTTCTGTAGTTCTTGTTTATTTTAGTGACTGATGAAGGTATATAAATAATACAAACGATGATTTATTTTCTACAAGGTTTTTATTCGTGAACTTTAAGCAGGTAGGTCTTTAAATAAGGCTTAACTCCTAATAAAATATAAATCATGTTGTCGCAATAAAGCTATAATCTAATTTTCATTGAATGGCTTGTTATAAATTACAAAACTTTTTTGCAACAAATATAGAGAAAATTATAATATTATATTAATAATTTTCTATAATTATTAATAATATCTGTAAAAAGTGTCATCTTCTGATAACATTACCTAACGTATGAATACGTTAAAGTAGATATAACTTTTCTAGCTCTCACTTGGGGGGGCACGTGGTCTAATGCGCTACTCTCATGTTGGACTAGACTGCCGAAGATGGGGAGATTGGGATTCGATCCCTGTCGGGTGCACTTATAGGGGTATAACTAAATAGTTTTGCACTTGATCTCCACTCAAATGTGGGTGCACAACCTCTAAATTTAAAACCTTTATAATCCTTTACCCATCAGTGTAATTAGTACAACCAAAACTGGTACCAAAAAATACCTTTTCTAGCTGTCATATTAGACCATTCCTTTCAAAATTGAACTGTACAAGTATGCTTCTTTAGGTTATATTTTTTCCACCGAGCTAACTTATTAGTGTTGTCATTAAGTTATGGTAATTTGCTCCAGGGAAAGTGTCTTATTCGTACTAATTTGGTCAATTAAATGAATTAGTTGACACAGCTAGTTAGTATGGCTGTGAGAACGGATTTAACAGCTAGTCAAAGTTGTGTATACGAGCAGAACAATGCGCTAATATTACACATTCAGAGCGTCACACGCTACACTCACACACACACACACACACACACACACACACACACACACACACACACACATCTTCGTGTGGTCTGGTCTTTCATTGTTTTACTTCCTAATTAAAATACAAACAATAAATTTTACGTCTAATTTTAATGTGTTTAAAAAATAAATCAAGCGCATCTAATGAGAAAGTTATTAACTAGACGAGTACATCAGAACATGATTTACATATTAAATTAATTATAGAGTGGCGACAGTAAAATAAATATACTATACATAAATATATTCATATTGAAAACAAGTTTAAACACCAACATTATATCTTTGAATGATTTATTTTAAATTTTATATAGAATAAATTGTACCGTCAACAATTTATCCATGCGAAAGGTAAAACCATAATTTTAAACTATTTTAAATTTTCCATCATGTTGTGGATCGAGTCGGGTAACGATAGACCTAAAGGAATATGAGCCACCTATTGAGATAAAATGCAAAAAACAGTGGTTTGTGAAAACACGCCAATTACAAACAAACTTAACCAAACAGTTGGACGAATACAATTTTTTAAATGTTAGACAATAATAACTGATAAAAAAAATTTGCGTCAAATACCAGTGAAATGTATGTGAAATATAACTTAAAATATATTTACTTTAATTTGAGTGAAATGGTTGATGGGTATGGGGGGACAGATGTGGAAAAAAACCTTCAGAACACCCATCCGGGTTTTAAACCCCAACCTTTCTGTCACAGAAAAAATATATAACCCTAGACCGATATCTTAGTTCGTATGCCCACCTATCCAGGTAGTTAAGCTTTATTAAAATATAATCTTCGATTAGCATGGATTTCAATTATTCCTATTGACTTTGGATAATTTTTTTAAGTAACATATGTAGATTTGTATTACGTGTGTAGCTACTACGTTTATTTCAAATTGATACAATCTAAAACATCTCAAGAGATTATTAAAAAAAATAGCTTTGTTATTTGAATAATTCCATATTCCAAATATCAGTGTTTGACTGGCGTGACCAATTATATTATATTATATTACCCAAATCTTTCATTTTGGCTGCATATTGGAGGGTTTAATTTTATCTACCTCATACTATTACTAATACCTAGTGTCACCGTAAGTAATATGAAAATTTGGAAGTTTATGCATATGTAAAAAGAAACCTCAAAATTCATTTTTATGGGCAATAGGAACTGCCATTTCGTTTGTAATGTTAAACAATGCCTAAATACAAAATGTAATAAAAATTGTTGTATCAAATTTCGAAAAAAAACGCGTTTTGCATTTTAGTAAACTACCCTTAATTATAGGGTTGGTTATTTAATTCCAAAAAAACTGCTCGGGACTATCCTGTGAAAACCCGGTTGATATTTTTCTGATGAACAAAACTAATGATACAGTTAAGTGTGCGTTAGTATTATAGAGCCTTATTCTCTCTTTTTTTAAATTATAATGGCCACCCTCATTAGCTTAATAACCCAGCTACTAATTAATCTCCTCAAAATGATCCTTTTAACTATGTTTGGATCTATAGTCTAAATAAAATTAAAGCAAAACACTCATAGAGGTGCGCCTTAAACAAAATTATATCAACTTGGCAAAAATCCTTTCGTAGCATCGGTATGAAAACTAATCATTTTACTCTTGTAATTATTTGCCACAGTCAAATATTTACTGTCACTAAGTATATAAACTCTTTTCAATAACATTAATATTTACGAATAATTTTCTATAAAATATTAAATAACGCCTTGATATTTACATAGAATTGGAAACAGTTTATATTCGAGAAAAATATTTTGTTTATTCACGCGTGAGCATTCCTAATTTCTTAGAGTTCATAAAATGTATAGGAGCGTTTTCAATTGTATTTACCATCTGTTAAACCTACAGCAGTAAGCACATGTGCAAAGGCATCAGTCCCTCTCATATTGACCGGTATGCTGTTGACGGGTTGGGTGGGGATAGCCCTGGCAGGGTGCTCAAAGAGTTAAAAATGAAAAAAAAATATTTCCCATTATTACTACAAGAAAATTTGAATACATTTCCTTTAAATTTTTACCTTCCTCGTCCTTAATCCATTAAAATTATTATGCTGATATTCCAAGTAAATAGTATTACATGCCATTAGTAAAATAAATTAAAATGTAAATTTTCAGGTTTAAACACATTTCTAAGGACATAAAATCTATAGCTAACTGAATACAGGTCACAATATTTAACAAATTAAATTAGAGGTAGCTTTAGTAGCACTTGCGATAAGATTGATTTAGGACTACTATTATAATGTTTTCTTTTGACTGTATATAACGCATACGTGTGTATAGTTTTGATTTACGGCTTGGAAGCGCACGCAAATGTGATGGTCAAATAAATTACCCAACAAAGTAAAATTAGCTTCAACTCATGATGTCGGGGAATTATTTCAAACTAAGTTTTAATTGAATTATGCCCGCATTGAGCAATAACTTTTCTATTCCAACTTCGTTTGGAAAAAAAAATCACAGAGATAATCTATAAAAGTGTTGTTATTTACAAATGAGGGACATGTTTACAAACCAATTAAACTTTTTATTGTAGATATTAATTTCACTTATCAAATGAAAAATGAATTATTAATAGCACTGTTCCAACGGTTTTAGTTTTAATAGCATTCACTTCACACTCGTGTGGTATAAATACTACCACTAGTTCTAGCAAATGATGCAACACTATGTATAAAATAAAATAGTAACTAAACACCAAACTGATAACAAAACAAAACAACCCCCATAATTATCAAAGAAGAAAAAACATATATTTTCTTAAATAGAATATTCCCAAAATAATTCGCCAACGAACAAAATAATCTTGCTCTTCTGTACACAATTTCCAACATGTAACATGACCTTCACTGGAATATTTCCTATCGCAACATAAGCTCTGGAACAAAACAACGGTAACAAAGGGTTACAGCCAATCACGAAACAGGATGTCGTCACGCATGCGCAATATCTCCTTCGTGAACAGATATAGCGAGAAAGAGAGAGAGATAGATATAGAAATGAGGACTAAGAAGACGAAATTGTAAATTGCATTATAATTTGATTTATTGTTAAAATGAATAGTTCTCATAGCGTGATGGAAAAGATTTCAGAATGAAAGAAAGATGAGGGAACAGCTAGAAGTAAAACTGTAAAGTAACGTCTTTTTTTTTTTAAGTTTTGTTTCCATGACCTAAATAATGTTTATCTTGTCAAATGTTTGGGAACATCGAACCTTACTTTCAATGGGCGGTAGACATTACAGTGAAGATAGCCGTTCATAGACGTCTTAAAAATAAATGACTTTTTTATTAGTATACTTTAGTTGGCTGGATTAAATTATTTAATACGAAGAGACATTATTATGTGGGAAGAAGTGGCCATTCAACTTATAAAGAATGAGAATCGACATTATCAGAGTGTTGGGTTAAACCTAAAGTACACCCGCTTTGTAATCAAAATTCTGTCTTTATTCATGGTCAAGTCGGTTAGTGCATATCTAGCTCACCCGGTTAGTATGGGGTGGAAGGGAACCGGTTCTAAGGTGTTAATTTTACAGGGTTTTTTTGTTCAAAATAGTCCTTTTTAGTTCACATATAAAAAATATGTTTCCTGCTTCAGCAGCCGCATGTTATTAGGTGTCACTCTCATGTTAGACTAGACTTTCAATGATAGGGAGATTGGAGTTTGAATCCCAGTCGGGTGTATAAGTGTATTTTTAAATAGTTGTACACTCTCTCTCAATGCAAATGCGAGTAAACCTCCTCTTAATCCTACCTTCCCCCTTCTTAAATAATTAGCGGTAATTAGTAAATATGTGTATAACCTGAACAGGTAGGCCTAGATTGACTCTGTGATATCATTAAAAAAAAGGGTTACCTGGCGGTCTAGGGGTAAGGTGTCAGACTTCTGTGCTGGCGGCCTCAATCCTCGGTCCCGGCATAGATTTATCTGATTACCAAACCCTTCCTTCACCTCTGACAAGACGTGTATTAATCACAACTTGTGAATGTGGGGAATACCAGGCCTCCACCTTGGTTCGGATTCCACGTTAAACTGTAGGTCCTCCATTTCATCTCACAATCACCCTACCATTACACATTAGTGTAAGTGCGTATAACCCTAACGGGTAGTAAGACGCGGTGCTAATAATAATAATATCATTAAAATATTGCTTCAGTACAAGAATAAAATTAAATTGTCATCACATGGTGATATCAACATTTCTTGAATATCTGTCGTGAGAATAATAGCAGTAGATGACAAACTTTTTAAATTTATAGGAAAAGCTGTCATCAAATTCCAGGACATATTTGACAAATATTCAAGAATTATTGAGGTGACCATGTAAAGAAAATTAATTTCTATGTTTTTACCGAAGGAATATTCGAATTATTTTGATCAAGAAATTGTTTAAACATAAAAACAGCAAAAACACTTATCTTTACTCGCATTCCCTAACTCCCCACCTTAAAGCTCCATCTATAGACTCCGTATCTGTAAGGTGCGTAGTACTTCGTAAGAGATCGAATCCACACTAGAAGATTGAACTGCATACAGAGTCCTTGTTATTAATTCCTTCGTCCTTATAACTCCGTAGAAGCTGACTCAACTTTATCTTTCTAAGGACTGGTCGATACGGACTGCTATCGACTATCAATCACAGCAAAGTAAGCGTGCGCGCGCATCGAAATGAAAGGACAGCAATTACACTAACTCATATTTTAAATATGTTATTTGGGACTGCACTTCACTTACCTTTCAAATGAAGCCTATTCTAGACATTGTATCATAATAAGCTGTGTATTTACTTGTGTAATAATGGTTTAGCTGTTGACGTCTGCTTGAGGCCTCCTGCTCTATAAAAAAAATTAAAAGAGTTTCATTGAACTGTGTTTCCAATTTTATCATTGTTGTCACGGTCACGTGATTACAGATATGGATACGTTCTGTGTAGACGTGATATTTTTTTCTAAGGACTTAAGGACTATAAAGATTCGGAGCTTATGGACTCTGTAGATGGGACTTAAGATGTGTATAAAACATAGCTACAGTAGCCCCATGACGTCTTTGGTGCAGACTAACTGCTCACAGCTGAGGAGCTGTCAGTTAGCACCAAATAAGCCATGGGGATAATGTAGATTTATATACTACAGCAATGTATATTTTTGCCAAAATATTTTTTATATAAGTATTGCTAATTTAGGGCCTACTCTTCTTAACTCACGTTCACTTTGGTATCACCTTAAATTTATCCAAAAGCAGCTATACTCTTTAAACAGAAAGCTACATTTTTTATTTTCTTATTTTGACAACTAAAGGTTTGGATCGGATTAAAATTCTAACCTGGTTCACTCGCGATGGGAGGGTGTGGGTGGAGGGGTGTTCCACAGTGTGACTTCCCCATATTTTCTTCAGCAGTGCACCGGTAGTGCATTTCCTTAAAATTCACCTTCCTTATCCTGTGTGTATAGAATGAGGAAAGTCCGGGTGAGCTTGAAAGGAAAATATAGCGCACCGCACAAAAAAGGTTGTATTTCTAATATCCTTATTCATACTAGCCTCCCAAGGCCAAAATATATTTTTTTTATGTTACAGCTGTGCCCTTTTCTTTACTGGAGAAATACTTTCAAATAATATGTAACCTTAACATAGTGATGTCTTTTCAACATTTTGAAACTATTAACTTATCTATTTCATGAATCAGATAAAGATTAACCTTTAAAATGGTTATTGCATTAATTCGAAGATTCCGTGGAATTGGTTTAAGAGGAAAGATTCTACGCCCTTGACAACCTTGAACTATAGCAGGATCGTTTGTTTAGAAACGCCCTGTATCACTTCTATTTCACAACTTGCACTGTATTAGCATTTTATACGCTCACAAAATTAATAGCACTCTTGTTTGTGCTATGAAATACCTTTCTACACATGAAATATTAATGCATCTAGTCGATAAAAGATGGTGAAGATTAGAATATAGCTTTATGTTTAATGGAAAATATTTATTATAGTGGCATCATGAATTCCTTCTAAGCATTATGGTGCTGATTCCTAAGATTGATTAACGTTCACATTATCTGCCTCGGTGGTGTAGTGAGCTAACGCGCTAGTTTCGTGTTGAGGTAGACTGCCGAGTACGGGGAGATAGAGGTTAGATTCTCGGTCAGGGGAACTAGGGTGTTCTTTCCTAAATGTATTTCTAATCTCTCTTCACGCATTTGTGGGTTCACTTCCTCTAAATCCAACCTTCACAATTCCTGACCTATCAACGTAATTAGTACTTAAGCGTATAAACCGAACGGGAAGTAAGACACGGTGCTAAATAAAAAGAAAAAAACTTTCACTTTCTGAACAAACTTGTATTAGAAAAAACTTAATAACTAGCTTAATACAAATATAGAAACAACATCGTGTTGTTAGTTCATAATTGAGAAACAACAGAGCTTATTCACAATTATTATATATAATAAATTTCTTCCATGCTGGTAACCGAGGCCGAGAATATTATAACGTTGTAAAGATTTAAGATGTAGTATAATGAGATATAATTATGAAAGGTTTATAACCCTTTATGCCATTCGTAGCTTTATTTGTCCTATCATTTATTTAAACCATTCTATTTGTCTACCTTAATGATTGTTTCATCTTTTAGCTAAGCTGTTTTTCGCGTCTCACAATAATTCTTAAGGATTTTCAATAGAACAAATCCCATGATAAAATTTTAGTAAGAATAACCTTTTAGTAAATACCAGCATTGTTTTTTTTTGTGGTCCTTATTGACAACATGCTATTGTATAACTATCGTTATTTTATAGATATTAATACTATTGATCCTAAGTGACATATTAAGGTGGGAGTGTGGGGAAAGCGAGAAAAGTTTAGTGTATTTTCAGGGGTTTTTTTATAGGAAAACAATTGTTTTATTTTACCAAAATAAATAAAATACTGCTCTAGTATAACATTCTTTTATATCCATTTCTGTTCCAGCCTATGGTCTGGGAAAGTTTTTTTATTCAAGTCTTATTTTTTTTCCCCTACTGCCTGTCTAGGCCTGTCGTAGCATATGCCTTATAATCTATCTTAAGACGAGGACGCCACATACAGTCCCCAGACGTTAATTTAACAATGTGAAAGTGTAAATCCATATTTCACCAATGATAAATTTATTGGCCATGCCAGGAATCGAGTCATGGATCCTTAGCTCAGTAGGTAGACACGCTACCAACTGAGTATAGAAATATAGAGTTTAGTTTTCTTCACGGGGTAATATTAAGGTGGGATGGTAAAAAACGTGATAAAAAGCCAGTATTTTTTAATTTTTTTTGGCAAAACATTACTTTGGCCAAAATAAATAAAATATTGTTCCATTATAAACATAAAGTTCAATTTTCTTCACATGTTGGTATAAACAATTCCGGAATACTGTCATGAGCATAGCAGATTAGATGAGAAACTTATAAAATTAATAGAAGAAGTTGTCATAAAATTCCAGGACATCCCTGACCGATATTCAACAACTGTAGATATTTATTATCTTCACTTTAGATCCATTGCTGTTTCCAACCTATTGTTCGGGTCAGTTTTTTTTTTATTCAAGTCATATATTTTCCACTACCGACTTGCTGGTATTGGCATACTCTCACATACCTTTTATAAGTTATAATGTAGATATTACCGTGTAAAGAAAATTAAACTTTGATTCTATTTGAGAATTATTTGATTTGTGTTGACCAAAACAATGTTTTAATATACAAACCGCAAAAATAACGCACCAAACTCACATTCTCTGCACTCCCACCTCAAGTAAGATCACATGACTCAACGTATTAAGATATGGGAATAGTTTAAATAACTTTTGTAACTGTCAGATACGGTACATCATACCAGAATCATAACATCGGTTAAGAGTATGTAGAAATGACAGGTTGTCTCTAAAAGGAAAACATTACCTTTTAGTCAAGTGGCAACACTGTAAAGCGTGACCGATGTATTTACTTTTATTGTAAAGGTATTATTTTTTGTGCCTTTGTTCCTATCAGTCATACATGTACACTCCGCTTAATCTGAAAGGTAAACATTCTTAATTTGGTAAATTATACTACGGCCTTATCTTAGAAGCTACACCATAATGGAAACAGGCGAGGTAGATATGTGTACCTTTTTCTAAATATAAAATTATAGTAGCTATAATAATAGTGCTATAAATAATAATCATAGTTATGACGAAAATATTTAGTTTAAATATCATAAATGTATATCTCACTTGAATTAATTTATGCTATATTAATATTGCTTTCATTCTAATGATCCCCTACCTTGAAATAGGAGTATATTTGTTTAAAAAAAACTTTATGTGAAATTTCTTATTAAAAGTTAGTAAGTGGAATTTTATATGTATATTCAACTTTTTATTAAATATTTCTTTAGTGGGCATCATTATAATTGTAGTTAATTAATAAAGCAAGAAAGCTTCCCTATGGTCTTTAAATATTATTATTAATTATAGAGTACCTCAATGAGTTTTGGACAGGTAAAAAATAAAAAAAATAAAATATATATAATTGATTGTTATTGAAGACACGCCGAAGTACGTCACAAGGCCCTCGTTCGAAATGATTGACAGGGATGTTAAGAAAAATAGCTTCAAATCTTAGGTGACCTTCACACTCTATTATTACGAGAACCCAACTTATGTAAGCCTCGTTAAGGATATCCACTATATGTCAACACTTCGATCCTATATGTTTATCGACCTAACAATAGATTTTAAAATAATAAAGAGGAAGGTCACCCCTCCAATTAAGAGTCTCACAGCCGTAGGTGTCAATTGTGACGTCAATTTACGTGTTACTGACAAATCAATTAAAGAGAAACTTGTATGTAGCTTAATTATAATGGGCAGTTTATAATATTAAACCTAATTTTTTGTCTTATCTACAAATCTCTAATCCGAATTTAAAACTTATATAAAACATACTAATCATATGAAGTTAGCTGTCACACATTGATGTGGATTTTTTCGCTTCATTTCCGATTTTGTTTACAATAATTATTCCTAATTTTTGTAAACAATAAAAAACACATAAACATGTTAATATAGGGTTGTTGAATTTTCATACTCTACAGATTTATATTAGTTTTTTTTTTTTAGAACAAATACAAAATAATTATAAAGTAGCCAAGCTTGAGAAAAGCTGAATATATTTATCTCAGTGATATCAACATTTAAAAATGTACTTTCCAATTTAGTCTCTAAATAGCTCATAATTATATTTACACCCCATTAATTAAATTTAAGCTCACGGGTGTTCTATTACGATACAACTATAGCTAGGATTTCCTTAGAATATACATGATGTATGGAATTAAAAAGTACTAGGTGAATCTGTAGAATATGAATATTATACATTAATAATAATAATAATAATAATAATTGTAGATAAATTAAAAGTGCACCATATTTCTTCACGCTGTTTAATGCATTAGACTCACAATATTCTGTATTTCCGATGACATGGAGGTTGAGTTTTTAATCTCGGCTTGATTCAATGAGACCGGTTTTCGCATTTAAAAGTGATTGGTTTTCATACCTACCTCGGGGCTATTGTATGTGGGGTTTGTTTAAACTACCTTAATAACATCTACAGCTTAAATTAAGTATAATGGATTCGATAGCAAAAGATTATATTTAATAATTACGGTTCGGGTTTGATTCCCATGTCCAAGTGTCATTTATAAATTTACAGGATATTAAGTTAATTAGTTTGGTGACCTTGGTGCTTAACGTACTAACTTAAAAACCACCCATGTTAGACACAGCTAATAAATAACTTGATGTTTTGATGTGATGTTCCAGTACTCAACGATGCTTCTGCTCGCAGCAGCGTGCGTGACGTCAGAGCCCCAATCGGGGCCCGGCAACACTTACTTGCCTCCCGATCAGACCGGCTACAACTATGACAGGCCCACCGGCCCCGGACTGCCAACGCCAACCCCCAGTCAGCCGCCCATCTCTTTCCAACCACCCTCGAACCCTATCTAGGCCTCCCACAAGCTACCCCAGCCCTCCTGGGACACCCAGCTACCCGCAACCACCCCCGCAACAGTCGCCCGGGTTCCCTACCAACGTGGGTAGACCCAGTGGACCCGCGCCGCCACCGTACGGAGGGGTGAGTGGATCGGTGGAAACTATTACCCCTAGTTTGAAAACAAAACAAAAACTATATGACTAGCGATTGGTACCAAATTAGTTACCCCTGTGAAGATTACATCTAGATACTTCCGGGATTCGATCCAGGGGCGGTTTACCAACCACTGTCTAGAGAAAAATATGCTTCAATGATCTTGGCAATGAGCCTGGCCGGGTGTGCTGAAGCTCTTATATGTAAGACTGTGCCTACCGTTTTTGAGCTACACCTAATTAGGTGACCTGGTGGTCTAGGGGTAAGGTGTTGGACTTCTGTGCTGCGGGTCCGGGGTTCATATCCTCGGTCCCGGCACAGATTTATCTGATTACCAAACCCTTCCTTCACCTCTGACAATACATCTTGTGAATGTGAAGAATGCCAGATCTCCACCGTGGTTCGGATCCCACGTTAAATGGTAGGTCATCCATTTCATCTCACAATCACCATACCATCACACATTAGCGTAAGTGCGTAAAACCCGAACGGGTAGTAAGACGCGCTGCTAATAATAATAATACTCCTAATTTCATTGCTGAGGAAACTGTATGATTACTTTTGAGCAACAGCGTTGTCATTCTTTTGTCTTCCGTGATCAGTCTTCCTTCGAATGTATATCAAATTTGGCAATGCTGGGCTGTCGTTGTTGCCAGTAATTGGGGCTTCTTCCTCCAGCACAGTCGTAAAGTTACAGTAGTCTGAGTCTCGTGTTCCTAATAAGTAGCTCAAAAACATTCACTAAATAAACACATATTTTATTAGTACTCTGTGTAGAATTTTTTTAATTGATCACGTTAAAATGATGTGTATGTGTTTATTGTGTGCTTTATTTTTTTGCCGAAAGGTTGTGAAATTATAATTTTATGTGTACATTAATATATTTATTTGAATAATAGTGTATTGTTAAAAGTTAAAATATAGCAAAAGTTATAGAGTCTCCGGGTTGTTACAAGCAATTACATTCCAAGAGGAAAATATTAAGTAGTAAAGAAAGGGCAATGGTGTTAAGAGTTTATACCTAAATTCGTAAAGACGGAACTTTTTCAGTGACTCAAGCGGCAATGCATATTGTTTTTATATTAATTATGAGGAAAAAAGTTTTATACATAAAATAGTTTAAGCATAATTACGTGGGGGATAGAGAAACGATAATATACTTCAATCTTGAAAAAAATACGATTGTGGAAATAGTTAATGTTTCTAGAAAAGGCTGTACACCGAGAGGAAATGTGTTTGCCTGTCAATTTAACCCCTAAACCTCCCCATGCCACATTGTTTATAATGAGGGATTTCCAAGTAAATCCTCCCCCCTCACTCCCCAACAAACGAAAGCTTGAAGGTTTGGCAACTGGTAACAGAGAGTGAGCGAAGATAAATCTTTTCTCCACAAGACCTGCAGTTCCCTATGCTATGAAATTAGGTGTACTGGGGGAAATTTTGTTTTGTTTTATGAATTTATTGTTTTGTCTGATGAGAATATCCCATAGTCATGGGCGTTAAGAGGGTTTCCAGCCCCCCCTCCCTCCCCTAATCACTCTGCAATATTTACTTTTTATTTCTTAATTGTTATGAAAAATAAAATAGTCTATTTGGGTACTAACGATTTTGAATCATCAATATCCGAGTTAACAGTAATAAAAATTATAAAATAGAGATTTCCTCCCATTCTCCCTTCAACAGTTTCTTTTTCATTTTGTTCTGTTCAGTAAACTTGTGAAAAATAAAATGTTTCTTTTCAATAATTGTTTCAGTTAAAATTTAATTTAACTTTTTGTTAATTTTCAGATTTTTGTTGTTGCTAAAACTGGCTTTTGAAACTCATATAATTAATTAGATCAGAATCGTATTCAGGTGTTCTAAAATCCCCCCCACACACAGAGAGTTAAATCTCTGAAATTTTCTCTCGAGGTGCAGGAGGGGTGCCCCACCCCCAGCAGATGGGACTTCAATCTACCCCCTATTTGGAAAACTCACATGGGTGCCCTTGCCCACAATATCGAACACTTGTTCGAGGCAGTTGTCTGAAACAATTTGTACCATACAACTTGTTTCGACAAGTTTATAAGCGGCCTAAATCACTGCAAATATCACAGCTACGAGTATGGGAATTAACTCATCAGTCATCAACACATTACTAACTGTTTACAGGTGACCTGGTGGTCTAGGGGAAAGGTGTCAGACTTCTGTGCTGGGGGTCCAGGGTTCAATCCTCGTTCCCGGCACGGATTTATTTGATTACCAAACCCTTCCTTCACCTCTGACAAGACATCTTGTGAATGTGGGGAATACCATGCCTCCACCGTGGTTCGGATTCCACGTTAAACTGTAGGTCCTCAATCTTGAAAAAAATACGATTGTGGAAATAGTTAATGTTTCTAGAAAAGGCTGTACACCGAGAGGAAATGTGTTTGACTGTCAATTGATTCCTCAAACCTCTCCATGCCAAATTGTTTACAATGAGGGATTTTCAAGTAAAACCCTCCCCCCTGACTTCCCAACAAACGAAATCTTGAATATTTGGCAACCGGTAACAGAGAGAGACCTAAGATAAATATTTTCTCCATAAGACCTGCAGTTGCCTAAGCTATGAAATTAGATGTAGTTGGTTTTGTGGTTTTCCCTCTCTTTAAGGAAAAGCGCAATTTATATCTCTAAACATCAACATTTTTGTAGACTCTCTAATATAGTTTAATATTTGCACAATAAATATCAACATATTTATTGGAGGTTTAATACTTATATATTCCTAAAATTGTGTTTGTTAATATGCTGATTTGACCCCACCAGTCGAATTCAACTTTTTTGTTCGCGAATCCCCAGAAATAATTTATCTACAACTTTGCATCCCCAATTAATTGGTTTATAATGCAAGTTATATATTTAATAAGTTAATTTGTTATGTTCTTTGTTTTTGTCTTGAAGATATGGTTCTCCTATTTTCAGTTTGGTTATATGTCCTCACATAATCTAAGAGATACTTTCCCAGAAGTCAAACCTAATTTATAACTTACAAAACAACATAATATGGGTAATAGACCTGTTATGAAGCCACATATCTCTGGGTCACAAACACATTAACTTTTGTTAAAGGATTTGTTTTTAATTGGAAATTTAAGAAGCATTGTATTAGTAATGATATGGTAGTAATCGACCACTGACTGAACCACGGCGAGTTCCCTTTCTATTTAACTTCAGATAGTTACTTAAGTGGGCCATTTTGGGCTGTCTTATGGCCAATTATTTCATAGTAGGAAACATTGCGATAGTAAATTAACTATTCGCTATGCTTGTTAACATTCTTGCAGGTTTAAAAACGACGGCCTAGGGACTACTTCCATTCTAATGCTGGCGGGGGCCTGTAAATAATTTTGTTTTACAAAAGGGATGATCATACATAGCAGAGCTTTGATAATAAATCTTTAGAATATAGTTAAATTTGTTGAACTCTTCATAAACCGAGATAAATTAAACTTTAAAGTACTGTTCAGAAAACGTTTATTTTTCCATGATTGTGACCGAAGTTTCCTGTTGGAGAGATTTCCATAAAAGTTTAAAAAGGAATGTGAATTGCATAATTGCATTTACTATAAATCAAGAAAAGTAACCTTTCCCAATAAATCTAAAACAATAGTTATAAGAAGGCGATTTTCAAATTCTGCCCCATGACTGCTAGTTTCACTGTGACGTTCACCTGCTTGGAAACCTGAGAGCACAACAGTTGTGGTACAAACTAGTAATAATTACTAGTTTTGAACACAAGTGTTAAATTATTTAATTGCTCATCATAATATCAGTACAACATATCAATTCAATAAGAACCCATCTCATGCATCTAAATTATTTTCACCTTCAATCGGGCATGTGTGTGTGTGTCCAATGAAAATTACCAGTTTTCACAATTCTAATACATGGTTTTACCTTCGACTCTCCAAGTATGTTGTCGATTATGTTTTTTAGTTTGCTTCTGTTGTCTTGTGCTTCTTTATCCATGATTGTTGTGACCTCGTCATTTTTTTTATATAAAAGAAAGGTCAGTAAGTTTCATTCATCTCTAAGAGATGTACGATGTTTACCTGTGCTTTATAATAAGACACACAGACAGCAGCTGCACTAATTGCCAAATAAATTAAGAGAGATTTTATTACTTGAAATTTCTATGCTAGTTAATTATTCTTTAATTTGCTATTCTACTTCAAATTAATCTTAAGCCACTGACTGCAATAATTAGATGGACTTATGTAGTGAAACTTTTTTGTACAATCTTACATAAATTTGAAAGTAATTTTTATTGTTTTCTCTTTTAAAAAAACATTGCATTTAAATGTATGGTTTAAAAAAATTATTTGAACTAGAATATTTATGAGATTATTGAGAGTTTTTGAGGAAAATATATTTTGATAATAATTTGAATTGAGTTAAATATAAAACCCGCTTCGGTGGCCGCGTGGTCTAACGTGCTACACTTACACTAGACTAGACTGCCGATGGCGAGGAGTTAGGGGTTCGAATCTTGGTTGGATGTACCTTTCTCTTCCCTAAAACCATGAACGTTATAAAAATCAATTCTCCTCTTTGACTACAATTGAATATTTCGTGATTTGTTTGAGTAAATGAATCTATTAAAAATGTGTGAGTAACAGTGGTAGGATTAAAGGTGGTAAACTGAATTTCTATTTTCTCATGACTGTGAAAGCTAATGGATTAATTTTTAAAACATTATTTATCATGTCTAAGCGTTAAAGTTGAATAGGGGGAATTTCAATTTGATGTTTATCTTATATTTTAAACTTACTCGGTTATTGTGCTAAAATCATTAACCCTCTTGAAACCTGCTCGCCAGACAAATCGTGTGTCAATATATTCCTCCAAACAGACACGTATGAGATATTTTCTCTGTGTTACGGTGGCGTGACGTAGCCTCCAGAGAGTTATTTACTTTAGGCACGAGCGGAGGCAATAACACCTTAATAGTTTTATTTTCAACTTCCTCCGCTATTGACTGTATAGATGCTCTCTTTGTGAAATTGAGCTTCATGCGCTGATGAATATCTGATAACAAATACATTTATTGTGCAACTTATTAATAAGTTGAATGCATGATGTCACGATTTTCTTTTCTTCGTGAAGGTGTATTTACCTGTATAACTGTATTAGCGTGTAGCACACCTGGTACAGTAGCTTCTAGACAATTGTACTGAACAAGTCTTTACAGAGAGAAATGTGTTAAAATTATTATTATATTTTTACAAATTAGCCAGTTATCTGTCAGTTAAGCCAAAGGGAATGTACACACGTCAGAAACACATTATTAAATATATATATTTACTAAAGTTCCACAGACCTGCTTCGGTGGTCGCATGGTCTAACGCATCACTCACGTATTGGACTAAAATTTCGATGACAGAGAGAAAAGAGTTCGAATCTTGGTCGGGTATACTGAAGGTTGTTTTCCTACATCATTTCCCTCTTTCTTTCTCCACAGAAATGCGGATGCACTTTCTCTAAATTCAACCTTGCTTATCCATAACATATTAGAGTAATTAGTACATATGCGTATAACTTGTGGGGCTAAAAATAAAAGCCATGTGAGCAAACATAGTTCAAACCACTGTTATAAAATCGCAATAATAAAATTTCAAGTGATTTTTTGTAGGAGATTATCCCGTTAGCAGCCCACATATGTATAAAGTTTCTAAGTTTCGAATCCCTGTCAGAACATACCATACAAATATATAAATTAATCTTATCTGTGACCCACTTCGGTGTTCGAATGGTTTAAGTTGTCACTCTCACAATAGACTAGACTGCCAATGACGGAGATATCAGGGTTTGAACCCATTTCAGGTGTACTAATGTGTTTTTCCAAAAAAAAAATATATTCTCTCTCCACGCAAATGTGGATACTCCTCTTCTGAATTCAACTTTCCCAATATTTAACACATTAGCGTAATTAGTACATAATTATTTAACCTAATTGGGTAATAATATACGTTGATTTATATATTATATATATAAATATTCTCTGATACTTTCTGAATTAACTATACATTTTTATTCTTAAACTCCTAAATAAAAAGCTATAGTTGTTGCGTCATTCTAATGCCAGTTTGGAATATCATCAAATCAAGCAATCTAACCACAGGCGACAAGAGTAAACATGGTGGTTTTAATTTTCTCTAATATAACTCACCTTGAAGGATGGAATTCGAACCTCAACTGCTGCTTGGTTATATTAAGTCGGGTCAATCTCCAAACCATAGGCCCATTTAGAAAAAAAAAATTAGCCCCTTAAAACAAAAGCTTAAATAATCTATCCTACTTTACATTTTAAAGATGTTGCATCGAGTTTATACTGGGTGTAATTAAGGTGGTTTTTACCTAGTTTTATCTCACACGAATATCCTTCTTCGCAAATAACCGTAAATTTTCTCTAGTTTTTGTATCGTCAGTCAACCTTAGCTCAATAGTGTAGATATGCGAGTAGTCCAAACAGGGAGAATGACATAGATAAAAAAAAACGAACAGCCTTAGCATAAAATAATCTGAGTAGTGGTTCCTACATGATAATAACAGTAAAGTGTAGCTATTAATTGGAAGAATACTTTAGTATTTTTGAATATATTATCTTTCTTCTTGTATGCGAGGAGAAATAATAAAAGTGTTAGTGCATCGAGTGTAAAAATCTCTATCCTTATTTGGTGGGAAGCATTTTATTTTGTTTTCACTAAAGCAGTACTCGATGAAGGTTACACATCCTTTTTTACACCATGGGTCTAAATTTGTACTTACTTACTTACTTACTCTATAGCATTAGGAACTAGAAAGTTTATCGCCATAGTTACAAAAGTACGTCACCTATCCCTATCTTGAAATATTTCTATCCACTTCACCTCATTATACTTTATCACTTTAAATGAAATAATAAATATGTTAAGATCGAAAATGTCCATTTAATACCTAAAAGTTTATTTCAGAACATCATGTACGTTTAATCAAACTTTCCTAACATGGATATAAACGAGTATATTTTAAAAATGTATTCATTTAGCTTTCTTTTTCTTACAACATATTAAAAATTTTTAAATCTCTATCAAATTTTTAATGGTCACACAATAAAGTGTTGAATTAGGGTAAGAAATATTTAAAGGTAATACAAATTTAAACCAATGACAGTTAAAAAGAATTTTCTTTCCGTACAAGAACTAAGAAACCATTAATAATAATTTATCTCTCGAAAGACAATAGAAATCGTCAATAAATCTTCATATGCAAATGTTGCTCATTAAACTTTCTTTTATTTTTATACATCTAGTATCCCAAACTATGTGATGAGTTTAATTGAATTTAATTTTATGCTCTGGTGATTTCAATTAACCAACAAGGTTCTTGCATGTGAGTTTATTTTATAGTTAATATTGACGAAGTATATTCCAAGACATTGTTGTAAACTTATATAAAAAAAATATTAGCAAATTTACTTATATAAAACCTATAAGAAATGAGGTGCTAATTACCAAGTGTCATAACCCAAAAATATTAATATATAAAGTGATTAACAGCACCTCTGTGGTGTTGTGATCATAATTCTTGGCTACAAACCCAGATATTCCTGGTTTGAACCCCAAATACTTCAGGCTTTCTGTAAAGAAGCGGGTCTGTAATGAGGTCAACTCAGCCTCGTGAGGACAATTAAGGAGCAATTCGAAATGAAAAATAGTTGCTCCTATCTAGAAAAATTGAGAATATTCATTTTGGTGATAACATGACACTTTCTATCCCTAAATGTTGGCATAATTTGCACCAAAACTCGGCGGCTATTAAATTGGTATATCTTGCTTACAAACTGACTCCATATAGTGGTTTGAATGAACATATTGTAATTTTAAATAGATATTAATACCTAATAAACAAATATCACCAGTTATAGGCCTATAGTAACTTTTGTAGATAAAACCATTGTTTATTCTTCTAGACGTCTTCTATATAATTCATGAGAATTTTTATATTTGTTTTCAATGAATGTTTACAAAAAGATTCAATTTTTACTAATAACCCTTTCTTGAATAATATGGCATCGTTTCATCAAATGGTTTATTTTTATGCGATGTTATCTAAGAAGACCTCCCTTTAGGTCTATACAATACTTCTTAGAAAACTTACATGGACACACTTAAAGTCATAATAATTTTAGACACACATATCATAAACTCGCCTCGCTTCTCGGAGTCGGAATAGTTTTCTTCCTGCATTCTTGGCCATTTTAGACAACGACCTAACTAATAACATGCTCTTGGTCGGAACCTCAGGCGATATTGGAGAAAGTGGCCACCGGAAGAAGTTCTAGATCATTTCAGACTTTTTAAAAGGAACACTTTGTCACATAGCAGAGTTAATGTTTCGACGGGGGAAAAAATACGTTCATAATATTAAGTGTCACACCTCAATTTAGCCTATTTAAACTTTACCTAAAGTTATATTCCCATTATTGGCAACTAGTAATAAAATAGTTAACATATTTTCCATTAAATTATTTGGGTTTAAAGAATTTAGTTTATTGGTTTTCAAAACAAAGCCAAATTAGTGGGTATAAAATAAAACATATATAATATATGAGAGTCCGAAAGATTAAAGGCACTATAAGCTTATCAACCTACCTAATTGTATTACAATTGCTTGCTTCCCATGAGGTAGCAAAACTATTAATATACAATAATACAATACATTCTGATATTATTACTCAAAAAGAAAGGTGTATTTATTAAATCAAACTTAGGAAAGTGAAAATTATCTATTGAATAACCAATAAAATAAGTGAATAAGAGGCTATGAGCTTAATACAACGTGTTTGAATTATTATTAAGTTTAAATAATGTTTGAAACATTAAAATTAGTGAACAGAATTGTTTTATAGTAGTGGGTAGGTTAGTTCTCGAATCTCGGACAGGTGTAAAGAGTTGTTTTTTCCTAAATAGTTTATAAATCTCACTACACGCAAACATGGGTATATTTCCTCTAAAATCTACCTTCATTATTACTAGAACTTTGATGAAACTTATTTTTATAAATGCGTATTTATTTATGTATATTCTACAAATTTAAGTTCATAGCTGGTCTTCCAATCAAAAAGTTACTTATGCTAATGTTATTTTAAATATCACAAGAGGTTAAGCGGTACAAATATTGAGACTTAATATTAAAACTTAATTGTTAGTAGCTGACTATTTTGATTATAGTTTTGTATATACATGTGATGCTCCATATTATAACCTTTTGTTGCCCAGGTTATGATTCTTCCACCTTTTTCTGAAAGTATTAACAGGTTTTAAACCTGTAAAGCCTGATGGTATAGCATTTCATATAGTTCGTATATGAAAAATTATTTAATTAATCGTTAATTCAATTTTAATTGTAATACTAACAATTATATTATTAGTTCATATGATCCTATAAGTTATTATATATTGATTAAAAATAATTGTATACTAATTGATACAGTTTTTTTTAACCATTAGTTAAGGTTTCATTCTTTTTCATATTAAATTTAGTGAATACATAATTTATCTGTTAATTTTGGTTAATTAAAGGTTATAATCATTAATTGTTTAAAATATTATTTATAATTTTATTTTCTAGATCAAGTTGATTTGGGTTTAGACATGGTGAAATAAAATGCCTACTGCCCAGAAAAATAGTAAGATGCGAATAAATAAAACAAAATTCGAGGGAAAATGTTGATGTCATCATGTGTTTTGATTTCTGTACTCTTAAAAAAAAATCAAAGGTAGCGTAGACCGTAGTAGACTATTTCCGAAGAAGGACTTTGTAATAAAAGGTTAAGACTGTGATATCGGCAGTGAGAGTACTTTACATAGGTAGTAATGATCGCGTTGTGCAAGCGGACGGGACAGAACCGGCACGTAATGATACCTTGCACCTAATGCACGTACGTGACCTTACTCTCTCGGTCCGTCCCTCGAAATCTCCCCGGAGAAGGTTTGGAGAGCCACTGGAGTTTCCTCTGGCCTTGTACTGGCCACGGAGATTACACGGTTAGCAAGCCGGCTATTCATTTCAGATGACGGACTCTCTCATGGAGAGGAGCCTTCAAGAATCAGCCCACATAACCTCAAACATTTGTTTTTATTAGTGATATAAATTATGGGATATGAATCAGAATAAAATTTCTATAATAGCATTCAGAAACCTACATTACCTCAAACATTTTATTAACAATAGCAGTTATTATGGAATATGAATCAGAACTTATCCAGTGGACCAGATATTAGACTCCTGCGTAGCATTAAAATTGTTCTCAGCGATAGCATTTTTATGGTATATGAATCAGAACAATACTAGGAGTAAAGCCTTCAGACTCCTACATAACCTCAAACATTTTATTAACGGTAGCAATTACTATGGTACATGAATCAAAACGTAATCTCAAGCGTTTGCTAGCAATATATATATTGTGAGATTGGAATAAGAAAAATACAAGAACGAAAGCCTTTAGACTCCCACATAAACTCAAACATTTTACGAGTGATAGCGATTATTATGGAATATGAATCAGAACGTAGTCAGGAGACGAGATTTTATATTCCCAAATAATATTAAAACTTGTGCTATAGATAAAAATTTCTAAGATATATGAGTGAGAACAATACTAGGAAAAAAGCCTTCAGACTCCTACATAACCTCAAACATTTTATAAGCGGTTATTATTATTGTTATTATTATTATGGGATATAAATCAACTAGTGTGTTCAAAGTGAATATCTGGGCGGTGTTACGTGCTAAGTAACATTGTGTACTTGTTTTTAAAGAAAAAAAAATTAAGTATTGGTCACTGAAAACCTATTTTGGAAAATGCTATTTTAATATATTGTAGAATATGATAAAGTATTTATGATTGTGTGTATTTTTCTCTGTGACTAACTTTACCCTGCTGTACAGATTATAATGCTTCGTGTTTCTACCCCTTACAGCAGCCACAGGGTGACTATCAAGGGGGTGACCATCACGGGGGTGACCACGTGCACATGCCGGGAATGCCCTACGACTTCAACTACGCCGTCAAGGACGACTACTACGGCACGGACTACTCTCGCAACGAAGTGAGCGACGGTGACGTGGTCCGAGGTGAGTACCGCGTTCAGCTCCCGGACGGCAGGTTGCAGATCGTCAGATACACCGCCGACTGGAAGACCGGCTTCCACGCTGACGTCTCTTACGAGGGCGAGGCGCAGTACCCTCAACCATCCCAAGGTTACAACTACCAGGCCCCCGCGGCAGGAGGTCCGGCACCCACGTACGGCGCGCCCACCACGCTTTAGATGACCTCTCCGATCATACACACCCCTGGCTTCACCTTAATGGTCATATCTCCGTACGAGTAAAGGGGAAGGTTTGAAAGAACCATCTCCCTGTCAGAAACGGTACAAACACCCGAAAAATCAGCAGCCACCCGCTAAAGTTTTATTTGTGGATATAAATACTTTTTGTAAAATAATATGACTGGCATTATTGATGGCATATGAAGATCTAGCAACAAAACTACCCTTGTTTCATACATATATGTATGTGTATATATAAATCCCACTCCTCTAGTTAAATTAGAAATATTAAAACTCTAAATAAGATTATGCTAGCCCTAAGAGCTCAAATTTCCATCTAAAAAACATTATAATATATGTATATGTACACACATATGTAAGAATATATATGACTTGCGTTAGGAATAAGGATGGGTTTATTCAAAGCAAAAATAAATATTCTGTTGATACTGAAAAAAAAGTAACTATACTATTATATCAAAGCTAGTTATATATATCAAAAGTTACAGATGAAGGTTATGAATAAATTAAGTAAATTCTAAGGTATTTTCAACTTATAATTATATACTATGCACCTATCCTTTTACTATCGTGTTATTACCTTGCATACACATTTATGTTTTATAGTTGATAATTTTTGAATATTGGTTAATAGTTTTTCACAGTTAGATTCATATATTACCGACGTAAGTATTGGAAAAATCATCATAATACGACTTCGTACTTAATCTAGACCCTTTAGCTGATAAAAACATCTAATAGGTCTAGATTTTACTCAAACAAAGTTTACATTAAACTTTGAGATTAATACTGCATAAAATATTCAAACATTTCTCAGGCTTTTTTTAGTTGTTTTAAATAATGTGTATGTAAAAAATACATTTGTAGATTTATGTTAGAACTGTTTGTTGAAAGCAAATGCCATCAATGCCAGTCTTTGTAATAGAAGTATTCCTTATAATACTCACACAAGTAATCCTATGTTAATAAGATGATAACCCACATAGTAAATAATGTATATTTATGCGTTCATTTAATAATTTAAATGTGGCTGAATCTGTTATTTCAATGGTATAAATTGTTATTGTGTCAAAAGTGACACATTTTCCAACATCAATGCTGATCAACTTAATTTAACTCTTGTCAACTCTATATTTAACTTAAATAAAGCATCCGCGACGTTATTCATTAATTATTATCTATTTTTATACTCAGATTTCTAGAATGTGTGTGTGCGCTAGTGAATTTTGAATGAATGTGAAGCATTTTAATGTAAAATTATTGTATTTGTATAAATGAAAGTGTTATTTTTTTTTACGTGTTCTTAATGTACAAACTGTAACAAATATAATATACTTCAATGAAACATTTGAATTTAAAATTTGAGTTTTTTTTATCATTATTGGTTTTAATACTTAACATTTAATTATTTTTATCTTCTTTAAAACAACTAAACAGAAACAAGTGTTTTTTAAGTAAATGTCTAAAATAACATAATTTCTTCTACTCTTGAAATATACAACAACTCTCTTACAAAGTAAGCCCTCAAAAGATAAGATGAAGCCTAAAAGTGCGTATACACTAGAGGAAAATTTGAAGCAAGGAAAGCTGAGGCCAAACGAATGCAGATCGAGGCAATAAGTAGCTGAGCCAACTCGTGTCGGTACATCAAAGTGAGGCAGCGCGCTCGTTCAGCTTCGGGGCTTGCCTCGCTTCAAATTTGCCTCTAGTGTATACGCTTTGCACTTCTCTCGACGCACGCCTCACTCTCTGTCCATACCCGATATGCTCGCCCTGAGGCGTGCGCAGCCACGAAGCATGTATGTGTGTGTCGGTAAAACTGATGTGCTCAAAGTCACCTCAGTGCGACAAGTAAGTTTCGTGTGGACCGGTGTGTTGCCTCAATCAGCACTTTGCACGCATCATGGACAAAACTAAGCAAGTACTTCAACTTTATGAGAGTAATCGATTATTATGGGATGCGAAGAATTCGGAATATTATAATAAAAGTAAAGGATGAGATGCGTGGTGTGAAATTTCCGTCCAAGTAAATATTCTTGTCAAAGAACTGGCAAAAAAAAAGTCAGATCGCTCTTGGGATCTTACAGACGGGAGAAATCATGTCGTCTTCTGGCGTGTGTTGTACGTTATGGTTTCATTGCTCGCATTGAGCATGCGACTATCAAACTATCCTGTGACGCATGCCTCAAGCCGAGGCGTGAGACACGCGCCGTACGAAGTTGCGCCGCGTCTCGTACTGTTCGTACGCGACTTTAGGTGTTCATCCTTTACATTATACAATGAATATTGCAACGCTGAGTCATTGTCAACGTTGCCAGTGTTTTTTGCTCCTATTTTGATACCTCCCATTTAAAAAACATTTATTGGGGAGGTTTGGCAACAACTAGTTGAGGGGGAGAGAAAATAGTATTTCCTTCATAAGAGCCGTAGTTTCTTTAAGGATTGAAGCCCAGTATGGATAGGTTTGTGCTGGTGTACTTATATACCTACACAGTTAATGGTGTATGTAAATTTTATATACAGCAGTGTGTAAATATAAGGAACTACATAAATAATAGTTCTAAATATTATATTTTGAATCATAATATATAGTTGCCGAATCATTGGGCGTTGAAAATAAAATTGACAGAAGTTGTGTTCCAGTAAGCTAAGTTTTGAGTGACATACACAAGCTCACACTATTTATAACATTTTAAAATTTACTATGTTTCATATTATTTCTTCTCTCTCTCTCTCACTTTATCAAATTTACATTTTGGAGATAAATATCATGATGCTATGCCAGAAAATTGATCTGTATATAGTAGTATTATTATAAATTTTATTCTCTGTCTATTCAAAATTATCTTTCACTCAATAGTCTACTTTGTTTAACCAAATGAAAGAGGAATTTAAGAAAACCAAATACATTTATTTATCTAAAAACTACAAATTAAATTAATTCTAGAACAACAGCTTTTATCATATTAAGAAATACATAGATACATATTAATAAAATGACCGTTGCATTTAAAAAGTTTGATGGATAATAACTTAAGTGCGCATTGTAGACATTTGAAAAAAAATTAAATTACTCTAGACAATAATGATTTTTTATTCCCTAGTGGGTAACCTGGCAGTCTTGGGGTAAGGTGTCAGACTTCTGTGCTGGGGATCTGGAGTTCAATCCTCGGTCCTGGCACAGATTTATCTGAATACCAAACCCTTCCTTCACCTCTGACAAGACATCTTGTGAATGTAGGGAATTCCAGGCCTCCACCGTGGTTCGAATTCCACGTTAAACTGTAGGTCCTGCATTTCATCTCACAATCACCCTACCATTACACATTAGCGTAGGTTCGTATGACCCGAACGGGTAGTAAGACGTGGTGCTAATAATAATAATAATAATAATAATAATAATAATAATAATCCCTAGGGAAAATATGCTAAGTTATCTCACCTTGACAATTTTTCATTAGCTTTTTTCACAATATCCCAAGATAGACCTTAGATATTATAGGTGTTCGGGTTCTAGTTAAAGCTGCCATTGACAAACGGTAATAAAATTACTAGTTTTCTTAATTACTACTTTTAATCAACCACACAGTTTTAATAACTTTTTTTAAGTCAAATGGTGAGTGAGATAGTTTTGAGAAAGAAGAAAAAGGGGTTCGGAAAAACTCAGTGAACATTCACTGACACGCTCTAGTAGCCGCATGGTCTAAGGAGCTACTCTAGCAGTAGACTACTCGGCCGATAACGGGGGGATAAAGGTTCAAATCTCAGTTGGGTGTACTTAGGAAGATTTTCTAAAATGGTTTTACATTCTCTTTCAACGCAAATGTGGGTACACTTCCTAAAATATAACCTTCCTCATCCCTAAAAACAATAGAACAATTAGTCATAAGTGTAAGGTGAATGTGTAGTAGGACGAGGTGCTAAAAGAAAATCCCTTGTGGAAAATCACCCCATAGTGCACTCATCTGAGATTCATATTTAAACCTCCAATCTTTATCATCGGTAATAAAATATACTGTGAGACTGATGCCTTAGACCGTACAATCACAGGTTAGGATAACTCTTCTTTTTAAAAAGACTTGCACCCAGATGATAAATAAAGCACTGAAGGTTATTGAATACACATATCCATTTTATGAGTTCGTTTGCAAATGTCAGTCAACCTACTTACGAGTATACATGCATCATATGGATGTAGGGACGTTAAAACCTTCATATCATGTGTTGAAAGGCAATGTGTCGTGATGCACGCGAGGTTTTATGACATGTTGTGACCACCATTTCATGACAAACAATGATATCTTGTGAGAAACGTTAATTCTTAGCTGTGACCTTTAAGTCAGTCAGTCAGTTTGTTCTTAGGTGAGTTTTATCTCTGTTATAAGAAAGGTACAAATATTAAATAATAGTGATTATTTAAATTTTATTTAGTATTCAAGGTCAGTCCGGTTGGTAAACGGAATCTTTTCTTATTGTAAGGCCAATGCTAAAGAAACAACCTAAATAAATTGTATAAAGCAACAAAGTATATCAATATAGCTATAGTTATTTGACAATATATTTATTTAAAAAAAACATTAAAAAAATTGTCCGGAAATTTTTTCATTTAAGATTTGTTTATTATTCCATATTGTGGTCGCCACATCTAATACGTCAATTACATTAAATGGATTACCAGTGACGAGAAAATTAAGGTTCGAATTAAGGCAGGTAGGTACTTCACACGTGATTTTTCATTCTCATTTTCCCATCCCTATAAAAATAATTTTAGAGCATTTATTATAAGCTATAGGTTAGTTTTATCTTTGACTATGTCACTGAAAACTATGGTTTTTAGTAAAAATGAAAAACAACATACTAAATCAACTAAATGATCAACTAATGCGATTTTTAACATGTAAAATATATGGGTATGATATGATTTGATATGTTAAATATTAATTGTTAAGGTGGGATGGAAGAGCATGCAAGAAAAAATCATTGTTTTTGCTGTTTTTGTGTAAAAATATTTTTTCGGCCAAAATAAATAAAATATTTATCCAGTAGAAACATATAATTTAATATTCTTTATATTGTGACCTAAAATTTTCTTGAATATCTGTCAAGGGTGACCTAGAAATTAAAAACAACTTTTTTGGTGACCTGGTGGTCTAGGGGTAAGGTGTCAGACATCTATGCTGGCGGCCGGGGTTCAATCCTCGGTCCCGGCATAAATTTATCTGATTAGCAAACCCTTCCTTCACCTCTGACAAGACATCTTGTGAATGTGAGGAATGCCAGGCCTCCACCATGGTTCGGATTCCACATTAAACTGTAGGTCCTCCATTTCATCTCACAATCACCCTACCATTACACATTAGCGTAGGTGCGTACAACCCGAACGGGTAGTAAGACGCGGTGATGATAATAATAATAATAATAATAATAATAAACTTTTTCATTTCATTTATAAGGTTTTTCATCTAATGCCGCCATGCTCATAACAGATATTCAACAACAGTTGATGTCCCCATGTGATGAAAATTAAGCTCTAAATTTCTATTGTTGCAATATTTGATTTATTTTGTTAGAAATTATTTTTTTTGCCATAAAAACTGCAAAAACACTCATAATTTCTCGCGTCTCCTTCCATCCCATCTTAAGTAATTCTATGTGTAAGTACAACGAACAAGCTTATATAAAAACAAAAGGATTCTTTTTTAATGGGTTAACATTTGAACCGCAAATGTGTCACGATTCCGTTATGAAATATATCTCACGAGATTTCTACAAATTATTTTTTTTGTATCCACCCTCACTAACGCTAGTGAAATATTTCATCATCAATTAGTGAACGTTATTAGCACATTCTTTGGAGAATATCGAAAAACACGATACACGAATTAACATCTAGAGATTTCTTTTACCTCACGCACAATTTCAAGAGAAACTCGTGGGGAACTTGTGAAGGAATCTCTTCAAATACTTTCGACACGCGCAAGTATACTCTGTTTAAGAAAAATATGTTAATGGATTTAATACGTTTACCTAGTTGTAGTTTTTTTAGCTTCCAAAATATAACCTTAAAGTTTAATCAATGGAGCGGATTTATTTATATTAATTACATAAACCAAATTAAAATTCAACAAAGCTACAAAACTAACAAACTATATAATAGACTAAATGTTCTAATATTTGATCTTATTATAGCTATAATAATAGGACCAATGTTTTTGTCAAATAATGTTGACAATTTCTTTACAACTATATCCTTTAGAAAGCATATTGTTTTACTAATTTTATATTTTACATAAATAGTTTTTTAACACCAAGTCTCACTATCCGTTCAGGCTATTCTCCTCTACACTAACTACGTCATTGGGTTAGGGATGAGGAAGGTTTAATTAAGAGGAAGTGTATCCACATTCTCGTGAATATATAGTGTAGAAACTATTTAGGAAATACCATCTTGAGTATATCCTACCGGAATAAAACCACAATCTCCCCGTTATTATCAGTCTACTCTATTGTGATAGTGACGCCTTGAAGCATTCGTTCACCGAAGCTGGTCACAAATAGTTGATTAGGTTTTTGTGCTCTAGTACAAATATAACCTGTGAATATTACTACCCAGTCAAGCTATCTGCAGACACACAATGAAGGGATATTAGTAAGTTTTAATTGTGAGTATGTGCACCTGCATTTGCATGGAAGGAGATACTAATTATACTAATGGCTTAGAGATTAGTAAGTTTTAATTGTGAGGATGTGCACCTGCATTTGCATGGAAGGAGATACTAATTATACTAATGGCTTAGGGATTAGTAAGTTTTAATTGTGAGGATGTGCACCTGCATTTGCATGGAAGGAGAGTGGAAGACAATTTATGGCAAAAAACTCAGTGCAACCTACCGGGATCAAACACCGATCTCCCGGTCTTGGGCAGTCTAGTCTAACAAGAGAATAGTGCGTTAGACCACGTGGCCACTGAAGCGGGTCCGACGGGATATATATGTTTAATCTAAAAACATGTACCCACACCTGCGTGAAGAGAGAGAGGGAAATCATTAAAGAAAACCTCAGAACATCCATATATACTGTGCGCTTGGACCTCTTATTCAGCGTCAAACCAGACATGAAGAGACTTATGGCTTTTTACGTATGCCAACTCTTATAGGTAGCATGAAATAGATGTTTGTGGCTATGTTAAATGTAAAATTCAAGTAGTAGCTTTGCTGTAGCTATTTAAACCCTAAATTTTGCAGTATGTATATTTGAAAAGATTAAAATTAATATCTGATCATTAAATGACATGAAAACCTAAATAAAAAAGTGCTTGTTTGTATGGTTTGTCCTCCTACCCGTTCCAAATTTCCACCTTTTTACACTTATTGAATAGTTTTGAGAACGTTAAAATTTTTAGGAAATGTATTGACATTTTGGTGGGTCGGAAAACATTTGAAACAGTTTGCCTGAAAGAGATCTTAAACCAAACTATCCAGACCTCGGAGATCCAGTTTATTAAGGGAGTGACGTCCTAGATCTAACGACCACTCATGCAGTTAAAAAAATAATTGTTAAAGTCGTTTTTCCGTGAGTGCTTTTGGTTTTAATAAGGTATTCTAATGTGTATTGCTAAGAAATACTAAAAATATTTGTGTATTGAAATAAGGTTGTTGTTAAAATAATAGCTACAACTAAGTATTATTAAATTAAGTGGGTTTTTTTTGTTTAAATGCTGACCTCGTTGGTTTTGGAGTAAAGTACTCGCCTCAGAACCCAATGTTCGTGAGCTCAAACCTATTCGGCGTCTACGGATTTTTCATGAGCGATAAAAATCCGTAGCTCATCTTCTTGAAGTAAATCTGTTGGCTCAATGTCAATTGTGGCATGTAAAATAACGCTGGAAGGCATGTGAAAATACCTTTCCAGGAAAAATTTCCACGCCCTTTCAATGTCATTCATAGAATTTTTGAAATTAATTAGATAAAATTAAATGTATTGGTAATATTTCAACAACATGGGTTGTCTATCCATTATATAGTCTTGAAATATATAATGGTATCGAGCAATTTGTGTGTTTAAATTTCCCTCTAACATTGAACTTAAGTAAAATAAAAATTGTATATAATAAAAAAATAATTAGTGGTTTAATCTGTTTTGTGTTTGTGTGGATAAATTTCCCTATAACATTGAAATTAAGTCAAATAACAATTTTATATATTACAAAAAACTTTGTGTTTTAATCTGTTTTGTGCTATCTTAATCAATGAAAAAAGAAATATTTTTATTATTTTTATTTATTATTATTATTAGCATCGCGTCTTACTACCCATTCGGGTTGTACGCACTTACGCTAATGTGTAATAGAAGGGTGATTGTGAGATTAAATGAAGGACCTACAGTTTAACGTGGAATCCGAACCACGGTGGAGACCTGGCATTCCCCACATTCACAAGCTGTCTTGTCAGAGGTGAAGGAAGGGTTTGGCAATCAGATAAATATGTGCTGGGACCGAGGATTGAACCCCGGTCCCCCAGTACAGAAGTCCAACACCTTACCCCTAGACCGCCAGGTCACCAAGTAACATTTGTAATAAACGTTTGAAAAATTGAAAGATCTGCTTGTGGTCATTACAATCGTACATTCAATTTTATAATTTTTTATCAGTATTATAACATATAGCATGCAATTTATAGATTTAACAAGTCAACATTATTTAGGAAATTAAAGCACCAGGAATTTAAATGTTTGTTTTATAAGTAAAGTCCAATTTTCACAGAAATTACCTTTTAGGAAATAAAAAACTTTCTTTTGTTTTGTTCATGATTGTACAGAAATTCTAACCTCAATCTCCCCGTCATCGGCAGTCTAGTCTAATGTGAGAACTGCAACTTAGACTACGCGGCCACCGAAGCGGGTACATATTAATATTATTATTATTATTGTTGTTGCTTTATTGGTAGTGATAACACGAATCAAAAGTAATATCTGCATATTACATGAATTAACTTATGAATACGTTAAAGTAGATTTAGTAACTTTTTCAATTGAGCTCAGTTCAGTGACCGAATGTTCTAAGGAGTCCCTCTTGTGTTAAACTGGACTGCTTATGACGGGGAAATCGGGGTTATAATCCTGGGAGGATCTACTGAAGGTATTTTTTTTCTCAATGGATTACCATTCTCCTTCCACACAATTGTTGTTTAATTGCCTAAAATACTTCCTTCCTTATCCCTACCTTATCAGAGTAATAATCATAAATATGCGTATAACCTGAACAGGTAGCAAGACGCAGTAATAAAAAACCACTTTTCTAGCCGTCAAATAAGGTTCTTCCTGTGAGAAATAAATTTTATGTTTATTACACAATTCCTGTGATGGATCAAATTTATTCTTCCTCGTGAGTGGTTTTGTGTTCGTTCACAACATAAACGCCGTGTATCAAACTAACACTATAATAATAATAAAAAATCAAATTTGACTTTAAAATTCATTTGAGTGATAATTAATAACACTTTCACACATTAATTTGGTAAATCACATCGATGGGCACACTGACTAAACGTCAGAATAATCTAATTCGGATTGCCGATGATTGAAGGGTTGGTGCTCAAATTGAATTCAAGAGTACTGAGACCCGCATCGTTGATCGAATAGTCTCAGGTGTCAACCTTGAAATAAACTGGGCCGCTAATCATGGGGATATTGGTGTTTGAATCCCGGTCAGGTGTAATTAGGGTAGTATTTACTAAATGGTTTTCATCACTCCCGCAATCAACTTACTCTAAAATAATTCAACCTGCCTCATTCAGAGCATATTAGCGTAATTTGTATATATGTATAAATTATATATATATATATGTCCAAATGGTTAATGGGACGAAGTGCTAAAAAAAATAAAGAAATACTGAGGGTGTATCTTACATAATTTTTTAGCCCATATTCCTTCACGTAAAAGTGTGAAAATGTCCTCTAAATCTTACTTTCTTTATTCATGCCTTACTATTAGTATAGTTAAAACTAGGATATCTAGGATGGGTTTCTAAACAATGTATAAAAAAATCAAGGTATATTTTTTCGCCAGCTCTTACTACCTGTTTGAGTTATACTCATGTATTAATTACACTGGTGGAATAGTGATAAGGAAGGTTGAATTTATAAGAAGTGTAACTGCATTTAAATTGAGATAGAGTAAGATATCAACTAGAGAAACACATCCCTGACCGGGATTAAATCCCCAGTATCCATTGCACAGGAATGATGTGTTAAGGATGTTAGTAGATAGATGCCTTCCCCTCAACCCTTAATTTTGAAAGAAAGCTTGAAAGTTGGGAATTTCATTGAGAGAAAGAAGCTTGAGTTGGGAAAGTCCAAAATTACTTTGTACCGTAGTACTTTAAATTACGAAACTCTTTTATCACAGAATTGTACAGACAAATTTTGAATTTCCCAATTGTTGATTCCTACTCTTCAAACGATTCAACTTCATAATTGTATGGCAAGTTTAGTTTTTTATTATTATTATTTAGCACCGCGTCTTACTACCTGTTCAGGCTATACGCCTAAGTACTAGTTACACTAATGGGTTAGGAATTAGCAAGGCTTAATTAAGAATAAAAGCAGCCCCATTAGAGTGGAGGGAGATTAAAAAAAACACTTAGTAAACAGCCTCTTCAGTGCACCTGACCGGTATCGAACCCCGATCTCCCCATCTTCGGAAATCTAGTCTGACACGAAAGTCGCGCCTTAGATCACGTGGCCACCGAGGTGGGAAGGATTTAGTTCATCGAGTAGGTTATTAGCATCATTGTCATTCTTTATTAGTTTTAAGGCTACTACTACTACTAGCCTACTCAACACTAGTAACCTTAAGAAAGTTAGGTTATTTCTTAAGTTGTTCACTTGATAAAGCCTGAAGCTTCTACGAGCAGAAACTTGTCAGTTTTCCTAAAGAAAATGATAGTGAATGTTGAAACCAATAACTTGAGAAATCCATCAGATACAAATAACTTTAAAAATACAGTTATTTAAAACCTAAATTCAAGTCCCCTATATCATATAAAGTTTACAATCTTCCCAGGGAAGAACAAACTGGCCCCCCTTTTGAGGGGATATTCCGTAGCCCTTGACCCCGCAGTCACCAGAATTTTTTTTTAAAATTTCAAATTGCCTAGAGTTGGGAGATTCACTGTTTCCCCCCTTACTCTCCCAAGTATATTTTGTACGACGACCTTGCCCCTGCAATCTGGTCCAACACAATAGCGATGATTTATAACATGCAACCACCAATGCTGGTAATATAGGTAGCTCTTTAAACTCATTAATGATAGAATAAGTAATCACATATAAATGATTCCATATTTTATAACAAGCAGAAACTTTGTAGATGGAAAATAGAATACTGTCAAGAAGGTGGCATGAACGAGTTAAATAACAGCTCCATCGCATTGCGTCACCTACAATTACCGCACTTTCCCACAGTAAATGGAGAGTAGTTACTCAATATATAAAAAAAAGTAATTCATCATTATTTTGTCTGGTAAAAAGAGTCATACTCTGACAGCATTTTACCTGTGCTACTTCACTCTCAATGATATCAAAGTTGAATAGTTTATTAATCTAAACCTTCATCGGTGGGTGCACGGACTAAATGTCAAACTCGTATTGTCTGGTTTGTTGGTGAATGGAAGATTCAAGGGGTGTATCAAAGTGTTTTTCTTTAAATTGTGAACCTTTCCACCGCTACTCATTAGGGTAATAACCGAACCCGTGGTTTAGTGGTCAGTGCACCTAGCCATGAAACTAGGGATTCTAAGCCCGGTTTTTGGCCGGTATCTTGGGTATTTCTTTCCCAAAACGTGAGTTACCCCAACGGTCATCGGGATTTGGTTATTGAACCTTAAGTTAGGTTTGATTGTTTCCACTGGTTCTACACCCTCATACTCACTATCGCCATCATCTCATCTCATCTGGACATAGAAAAAGCCTCCACGTAATGATGTACAATTAGTATATTCGGGCGTTCCCTGGGAAACGGTACATTACTGGCTAATCTTTCCATAAACTGGGCTATGAATTATGTAGCCCAGACGCGCAGTAATATTATTATTATTTTTACTCTAACTAACACTAGAAGGACGGGATTTTACTGCATTCCTAGGACTGTTAGCGGTCAATATGACCGATAGAGCTTTTATACTTTTTATATGCCATATTTTTCATACTAAATTATTTTTACTGTAAGGTGCATGTTTTAAATTTTACTTTTATTAAACCAAAGCTTTCCCAATCTCAAAAAGGAAATAAGCCATAATGAATCTATGACACCTTAAAAAAATTAACTCAATATACATATTTAAAATCAATTTTGTATCTGTTTCTCAAGGGTTCTTTTCTACTTTCCATTGCCTTAAAATACTTAAATTTGGTATGGATGTTATGGAGCAAGCCATCTTTATGTAAAATATCCAAAACTTGAAAGATTCAAGAAGCCTAAACCAATATGGGGGACGCAACAAATACATTAAATTAAGTTAGGAAGAAAATCGGTATCTGGGAAGATTTTTCACCTTTTTATGTGGTTTATATAACAAATAAACTCTAAACACTAGGGATTGGAAAATATACTGGGTGTGGCTGAAATACTTAGATGATTAGTAACTTGAAAATTAACAACTTATTTGAAAATTAAATATTTACTAGCCAAATAAAAGCGAGCTCCATACTGCACGTTTTCACTTTATGAAGATGATGTCTGTCAGGTGACTTCTACCGGACGTCAGGTAAACCTCAGCACGTCCATCACTTTCCTCAGTATAGATCGTCTAATTGTTTTGCACCACCCTATATAAATAACAGGAGAAAACTTAGCATGGAATCTGAAATCACGACTGTTAGGGACAGGCCGATCACACAATGCTACCAATAATTTTGTGTACGATTCTGAATCAATACCACATAACCATTTCTGTCAAAGCACTTAGCGAAGGATTAATGCACATATTATTTAATCCATTCACTATTTTATTGCAATGTATGCATTGTTTATTTTATTTATTATAAAATTTACAGCCACCAACCTGGCCGATCACATGTGTCTTTCCTTGGAAGTGTCTAAAAATATTGATCGAAAATTGCTAAATGAGCGAAAACTATAAAGCAATAAATACAGGGTGTCTCATGGAAAAGTAGCCCGCCTCCTATGTCCATCAGGTGCCTCTGAATTGGAGGAGGTCAATCCCCTTCCACCCATATTGTGACATGAATAATGAGTCAATAAAACTTTAGACAAGCAGTTCACTTGCTCATTCTTCCTGTCACAATATGGGTGGAAGGGGATTGACCTCCTCCATTTCAGAGTGAGGTGTCTGCTGGATATAGGAGGCGGACTACTTTTCCGTGGGCCACCCTGTACAAGCTAATGGCGGGGCTATCAATAGATCTCATTTAAACAGGGGAAAAAAAAGCGTCGTCATGAGTTTTGAGCCGTAAGCAATAACAATAGGCGTCATTGATCATATTGAATGCTCACCGTCCTTCTAGTTAAGGGTGGTCGGTATTTTAATAATATAAAAACATACTAACTAATAATATTTTACTTTCTTCAATGTAACCACGACTTTTTATAATCTAACAATTTTTAATGTAAAAATATATTTTATTCATATAATGCTGGTTCAAGACAATGTAAAAGACGATTCTAAACAATTTGGTCCCTTAGTAATTTTGAGCTAGAAGCAGCGGTCTCTGAGATACAAGCCATTTCCTGATACAGGATCATCTGGCCAGGGTGGCCATTTTGGAGGCTATATTGGTAAAAACCTCCCCACACCAGAATCGCTTACTCAAGCTAAAAATAATCCTTAACCTTCCAGTAAACATGTTGTGAATAGAACTACTATATACAACTCCGTGCAATAGTCATAACTCCTAATGCCCCTATACTACTGTTTGATTTATTTGAGGACTCTTGGTCATAAAATTTGATTGAAAGTCATGAAATATAGATGATCTGCTAAAATATTAATGACCTACCATATTTTAAAGGAGGCCTACTTGTCCAAACTATCTGGTCCATCCTTTTAGTGGATAGCCCCGTCGAGCACTAAGACTAAGTAGAAGAAAATATATCCTTTTATGTATTAAGATGCTTGGTTCAAATGAAATAAAATATTAGTAAGAAAAGAATCAGGAAAAAAACAACTTTAATTATCTTTTTTTTGTTAAAGATGAATACTGTGAGATATAGGCTTACTAGCTAATAACTGATCCTTGAGCATTATGTCTTAGTTAAGCTTGTCAGTAAGTCGTGCGTGATTTGTGTATCTCTATGTTGAAAAAGTATTTCTAGTTTTCATAAAACTGTCTCACAACCTGTCCGGTCTAGTCGCATTTAATTTTACTAGAGTGTTAATGGATGAGGAAGATAGAGTTTAGAGCAAATACACACGAGCTTGCGTGGGAGGAGAGTGGGGAACCATTTAGGTAGATACACCCACAGCATGATCAGCTGGGACTTGAGCCTCTTCACCAACACTGGCAAACAAAACTAGATGGAGTTAACACCCCATAGCCCACGTGCCCACCAATGTGGGGTTTTCCTTATTTATTTATATGTAAAATGAATGAGTCCATAATACATAGCTACTTCACAAATATGAATGTATACATATAGAAATGAATACGCGATTTTAAATAAATGAACGGGTATAAATTGAAACAAATTGTAAAGTGTGTGTGATTATTAATTTAATGTTTTGTATCTTTTTTTTATCACTGAGCCTTACTACCTGTTAAGGTTATACGCATATTTATTACACTATGGAGTAGGGATGATGAAGGAAGCATTTTAGAGGTAATATTTCAGCATTTTCACGGAAGGATAGTGGGGAAACATTTAGGAAAACCAGCCTTAGTAGATGTGAGCGGGAGTCAAACCCCAATCTTCACGTCATAAACAGGTCATTCTAACACTATAATGCCAAGCCACTGAATTGGATAAAAAAATTAAAATTTAAAGTGTATTAATCATATAGATATGAAAATATCTTTGAAAAGCATTCCTCACTATGCTTATAAACAGTGGCGGCTCGAGTATAGGCACTGCGGAACTGCAGCACCCCTTATTTCCACTTGATATTATCGATAACATTTAATATAATGAGTCTTTTTTTCTTTTCTTTATTTTTGAAGTACAATATATATTCCTTAAGCTTAATGTCAGTACTTCAGTAGACATACCCAGTTTATGAAATAGATTCAAAAATCTTTGTATGGAACTGTGCGCTTCACAGTGCCAGTGACGTGGTGTTTGACTGTTGTGCGCATGCGCACATAGGAGGAAGGTGGGACTCCCAGGCAGAGAGAGCACTGTTGCTCTCGCAGTGTCAGCTCTGGCGTGATGGTGGAAAGAAGTTTTGTTTTGCTTATCGTATATTGTGCTTAAAAACCGTGTACCATATTCTTGAATGTGATAAAGTGTAGAAGAGTGTAGAATTAGATCATTATTCTGCTTCCAGCTATTATATTTGATTCTTTTTTTTTCGGTTCGTTTATTTAATAGAAAGACTAAATGCGCTCGCAGTACTTTCAATGGAGAAAAATTCTCTCAATTGTCATCTAGAGATCAAGGAGAAAATTATTGAACATTTGCGCAAATTAAAACAAGAAAAATGTATTTCATTTTTAAACGAATAGATCAAGCTTGAACTGTAACAATTTAAGTTAAAGTAAGTAAAAAAGTTTGGGATTTTTGTTAAGATTTTGTCAAGTTCCGGAATAAATTTTCTTTTTATACATGTTTTTTTCCTTTTACAAAATTTTAAAACAAAGGCTAAAAACTTTCTGGTGCAGTACCCCCCACTAATTTTAGCTACGAGCCGCCACTGTTTCTAAACATATCCTTCTAAAAGCTTCAACTCACCCTTTTTATCACTAACTTGGGTGCCTGTCTCATAGATCGGTGCGTGGCGTAACAAGGCGCTCATTTGCTATGAATGGGAACATAATCACTTCAATCTTTAAACGAAACATTTGAGACAACAAAAGCGTTAAACGAGTCAGCCGCAGTTACGTGTCACGCAATGTGTAAATACGTGTTTTTTTCATCTCGTCTCACTAAGCTATAACTATAATTTAGGTTCCTTTCCAACAGCTCAGCTAATTCGGTAGCGTGTCTGCCTACTGATTTAAGGGTACCGGGTTAGATTCTAGATTAAAGTTCATTTTTATGTTGTGTGCAGATATAATCAGTTAGTTCAGAAAGTACACGGTTAAAAACCTAAAAAATAATATACATAAAAATTTCCTCTCACAGCGTTGAACGAGGATGCCAAATTTTGGAATTGTTTTTGTCCAGTTTTCATGTGTTGAAGAGATCAGGATTTACTGCTCAGTTGGACATATTAAAGGTGAATTTTTATAAATGCAGAGACACGCCTTCTATATTTTAATTTCCTAACATTTACCTATTTTTTTTAGCACCGCAATACCTGTTCAGAGTTCAGGCTATACGCATATGTTTTAATTACGCTAATGAGCTAGGGATGAGGAAAGAATGGATTTAGAAGAAGTGTATTCGCATTTGCTTCAATGGAGAATGGAAAACAATTTAGAAAAAAGCCACTATCAGTACTCCTAACTTGGGATTTGAATCATGATATTCCTGTCATCAGCAGTCTAGTATATTTAGTGAGTGATGTCTTAGAACAGAGGTGGCCAGTCGATCGTGATATACTGGTCGACCACTTCCTCTAGTTTGGTCGATCACCTGGTCGATCGATTCAAAAAGAGTGAGAGAAAGAAAATGAAAGAGAAGGTTTGCAGAATCTTCTTTTTGAATCAACATTAGAAAATCGAAACATTGAAATTGTCTAATAATGACTGATGATTATTTACAATCCTGCCTTTGTTTATGACGGAGTAATAATTATGAACTCTCATTCAATAAAATATCCAAAGATTATGCGGCGTCATGCATCAACTTCAAAGTCAAGTGTTAAGTCAGAAAATACTTTTTTCAGGGAAATTATGCATTACATCGTTTGATGAAAACTTCAGTTTCAATGTGTGAAAGGACTATAAAATTCTTATATGCAATACAATTATACTATAAAAACGCAAAATGGGGTATTATTTTTACCATTGAAACAAACATTATAACCCTATGGTTTCGTACTAAATCACAAAGGTTTTTCCTTCTCTGACGTGGATTCAAAGGAAGAAAATGTCTGGCCAATGCTGGCTTAGAGCCTGCGGCCACCCATGCAGGTACTAACCCTACTATTGTGATTAAAGTGTGGTTGGAGATTTATTAAAATAAAGCTAATTGATTTAAGTGTAGATGTATACGTCTGTTTAGCCGTAATGGCAAGGCAAGAAAATAAAGGCGTCACTCTAGTCTTGTGCAAGTGTCTGTTGGATATATTGATTACAATTTCGTCCGGCTTTAATTAGGTTTTATTTTACAAATGGTCTTCCACTCTTCCTCTAAACTAATGCAAGTATATTTCCTTCTAAAACTTTACCAACTTGGATCTGAAATCCTATTAGTGTAAATACGCGCATATTCGGGCAGGTACAGTAGCCCCATGGCCTCTTTAGTGCTGACTGAGAGTTCACAACTGATTTCTGACAGTCTATCAGAAGTGACAGATGCTAAATAAATGTTTTTGCAGCTCATATGGTTTAGCGTATGGATACTTAATTTGGTCTGGTAACTTTTCAAAACCGTCAGTTGTCAGCTGTGAGCTGTCACTCAGCACCAAATAAGCCATGGGGCTACTGTAATGAGACTTAGTGTAAATATTCTAACATGATTTAATTTTAAAATATTACTTTATTATTAGTTTGTGTTAGAATATGCTTTATATAAAAATACTATTATACTATTATTTTGTTTTCAACATTAAATTTTATAATTGTACTAGATTTACAGTCCAAATCAATATAAAACTGAAGCGCGTATGTGAAGACGCGAACTTCAGATCCATGTAAACAACATGGCGGACCAGGCCGGCTCATTACCACTTAATGGCCTCAGTAACCTCGCTAATGAACGCTTCTCAATGGAAGACCTCCCATTCCTTATCACTCATCTAAGTATGTCAGGGGGAAGAAAAATTATGTAGACTTTTTTTTTTTACTTCACACATCCATCAACACTTGCACATTAAAATAGACGGTAAGGAAATATTATATGCGGAAGTTGATAATTTATCAATGTGAGCTGGGGTTCTAAGGTTGGTTGTATGAGATAGATAAAGAAAAACGGAAGGAACATACATTGTTGAATTTGTTTACGACACCGTGAATAATTTTTGTAAATGAAACGTCATTAATCTGGAATTTGTATTAATTATTTTAGGAACGTGCAACTATGGGCAGGCAAACAGAAGTGTAATTGAACTTTGTTTGGCGTACACATGGTCTAGATTTAAAGCTAATGTTTTCAAGTGTTTTAGTGAAAGGAGATATCTTATTATAATTGGTACCGCATCTTACTACCCGTTCGGGTTATACGTCTTGTGTAATGGTAGGGTGATTGTGATACAAAATGGAGGACCTACAGTTTAACGTGTAATTCGAACCATGGTGGTGGCCTGGCATTCCCCACATTCACAATATGTCTTGTCAGAGGTGAAGGAAGGGTTTGGTAATCAGATAAATATATGCCGGGACCGAGGATTGAACCCCGGCCGCCAGCACAGAAGTCTGACACCTTACCCCTAGACCACCAGGTCACCCGAAAGGAGATATCGTTGTGTACTAAAGTGATATGGTGATGTTTGTTTCTAAAGGATTTATAATCCTCCCGCCATGCAAATTTGGCTACATTTCTTCCAAAGTAAACCTACCTCAGCCCTGTCCCATTGAAGTAAGAGCACGCTATGACATATAGCTTCGGTTCGCAACTTTACGCAACGATATAAAATATACGCCTAATTTGGATTTCCTTTAATTTTTCCTCATTTCATACAAAATAATCTAAATAGAGAGTCAGATGAATACTTTAATTGTAGATATTATTAATTATACTGCATTTATTAAAGTTTAAATAGTATAGGTTAATTAATAAATATACTTTTAGAAGTTTTATCAACTACAACCACCAGTACTTACTTGTGTTACGATCCGGAAAAGCTTGTGCTAATGATTTGGAAATAATTTTTCAGGCTTCTGAAAGGTTATTTATTGTTGAACCAATCTTATTTAAACTTCAAGAAAAACATTCTCCTAAATAAACCTAACAATTTAAGTCCTTATACGAATCTCTTACTTACCTTATTCTATAATAAAATGGGGAGTTGTGGGGGAACAGTTAAGATACCAAATAGGGGCCAAATAGGGGAATATTCTCCGAGTCAAAGCAAAGTGATACGAGATTATTTTTTTTTAGAAACGTGTCTTATTACCCGTTCGGGTTGTGCGCTTATGTGCTGATTACGGCTTACGCTAGTGGTTTTAGGAATTCGGAAGGTTATATTTATAGGAAATGTACCCACATTTTAGTAGAGTGAGAGTGGAAAACTATTTTGAAAATACCACCCTCAGTACACCGGACCAATACTCGAACCTCAATCTCCCCATCATTGATTGTCTAGTCTACTGCAAGAGTATCACCTTAGAACGACCAAAAGTGTGCGTCTCCTTCTAGGGTAACTAAAAGGAGGGCACAGACGTGAAGTAAAACGTGTAGCACTCGAAATAAATAAATAAATAGATTGGTCAAGTTCAATTCTCATAATTTATTATTGATTTCACAAGTAAATATCGCCCATCTCAAGAGTTCCTTTCTTTATAATAGTAATTACATCTCTTGTTTAGGGCAAAGGGCCACATTTGAGGAAGTTAATACTAATTTACCGTGACGGGTTTCACTCTATTGAAGAGATGTAATTCTGTTAAATATCCAACAGTTGCTTCATCTTTCATATTGACACCAACAAATCACTTCAGCTCTTCGGATATTTCTTAAAGTTATGAAGGGGGTGAAGGTAATCAAACTGATGTTAACAATGGAAGACGTCACAAGGGAAGCTCAATGTCACAGTCACATGAAATGTCAGAAATGTATTTTTTCGTTGGAATGAGGCTACGTTTGTCTTTTAAAGGTTTGAAGTCATTGATGCCCACATCGGTTGCCACGCGGAGAAAAAAGTTCTTGTTGTCTGTTTTGTCAGTTACATGGGGGGTCAGGGCTTGAATCCTGTCCGAATGCCCTGAGGGTTCTTTTACCAATATAAATTCACATTTTCCCTCTAGATAAGTGCGGATCAATTTCCTCTACAATTCCACCATTCTCATCCATACCTTCTGAGTGTAATATATACAAATAGTCAGAGTGGGTAGTAAGATGCGCATATAAACCAACATAAATCCCTATAATTAAGTTAGGGTATTAATTTTAAATCAAGTCTATAAACTCAGATAATACACATATGAGCTACCCGTATTAGTGGGACAATGTACTAAACGTATAGTTTATCTAATATAGTAACCGGCCCCGTGGTGTAGTGGTTAATACACATGACTACGAGCCTATGAGTCCCGGGTTTGATTCCCGGCTGGTATTTTCCCCGAATGAGTGATCTCAACGGTTACCAGCTTTGGTTATTTAGTCTTAAGTTAGGTTCAAGTGTTTTCACATATTCCACACTCTCATATTCACTATCAACATAATCTCACCTCATCAAGACATGGAAAGAGCCTCTTCCCACTACTGGGCTACAAATGATGTAGCCCAGACACGCTATATATTATATAGTTTGCTGATGACTAGGGCTCAAATCTTGACTGGGTGAGTCTTTTTTCCTAAGCGACATTCCTTTATTTTTACGCGCAGACGCGTGTATATTTCCCCTAAGCTATAACCTGGCTCACACATACTATATTGATTAATTAGATTAAATAGCCTGTATGGCTTGTATGATGCAAAAAAAAAAAAAGAAGCATCCGTACTCAGAGTCTGTTGAGTACAGTACATCCCAAAATACACGGCAACTATTCAACGTCTCTTTCTGTGTAAGCTCTAGTGTTTTTGACTTGATGGTGATCTTGAACGCCTTACACTTCACTTGATCGGCTCAGAGGCCCTCGACTGGAAGGTGATTTGAGGGGTCGAGAGGAGCTCTCACCTCTACAACGTAAACCTATCAATTTGTGACACCTGACAAGTGAATAAAGGCTCTATTCTTGTGGCCTGAATGGAAACATAGTTTAGCCTTTCGTACAAGAAAGGCTATTTACGACATATGTTTGGTAGTACTATGTTTGATATTGCAATAGAAATTCTGGCTTTTTTTAATGTGACTCTTAGAATGTCAAGTGATAGACGTTGAGAGTATTATATAATCATCGATAGTAATTAATGTGTTATTTTTTATATATAGCTTTACAGCTGTTACACACTTATGAAGGTGGACTTAATATTACGTATTGGGAGTGAATCAATTTATACCCGCTTCAAAAGGGCATGTTAATACGAATGTGTTAGAAACTCGGATAGCTTCCTATAAAGTAAATTTTCAAGATTCTATATTGCATATATGATTATTTTACACCGCTAAAAATTGCTGTTATGGTCAAGTATATATTTTGCAAGTTTGTTAGATTTAAAAGGCAGATGCTAAGAGTATTAACATAATATTTATAGATAAACATGTTTGGAATATAGTAAACTAGTTAAACATATAAAAAATAAAATACAGCAATCACAAGATATTTATGTACTGTACATCTCTTAAGAGCAAAATATTTCAAATGGTTTTCAGTTTTCTCTTAGACGCTAGATTCGTTCCACTCTAACACACTTGGTCTTTCTCTTAAAAACGTTTTTCTAAAAATACTTAGGTCATCAAATAATCTAAAAATGGCACTTTTCACAGAGGCAGTTTTCCACGAGTATAAAAACGGATTGATTATATAGCCCAAGTTGGTTAAAGATAATGTAACATTGATCAACTGATTCACATTTTCATCGGGATACACGAAAAACTGATGGACAATTATAGTCGCGGCAAACGGCATCCAAAAAAGAATGTAACAGACCACGCCCACTATCATGACTTGTGAAGATTTCGTGCGTAGGAACGGACGTGACGTCACGACGCCTCTGTCTTCAGTGTTTTGTCTAAAGGTGTACGCTACCGTCTCTTTATGGATCTTGTAGTGAACACCAGCGACGAAGGTCATGCAGAAGACACTAGAGACGGTAGCCGTGAATATTAAGATTGGGTCAGGGAATACTATTTGATCTTCGCATTTTATCGATGGCGTCCATTTGTTCCAGTAGAAAACTGGGAAGGAAATTATTGACGGGGCTATCCAAGCTGCAAGGATGAGTACTGTGGAGTTCCTAGAAATAAATACGGTTATAAATATAGTGATCAAATAAATTATACGACAAAATCGTACATTCTTTACAGCTATCTATCAAATGGTACCCTCTTTTAAACCAAATCATTGGAGCCATCTACAACAAAATTATTTTACTTGGTTTAAATTTATATTATAATGTTTATCTTTACTCAATTTTATTTACAAATCATTTGTTTTGCTTATTATGAATATTTTTAGCTTTAAATCATTTCATTCTGATCTTCAATTTTAATGTTTCAAGCATTTTTATAAAGTAGTATTCCTCAACTCTAAAATTATGATTAAAAAATATAAATTATTATTTCCAACGCTTAATTATAAATTATATTTATATAAAATAATACATATATATTGCTATTTATGTAATTACATGTATTCTTTTTTTCACTTTAATGTGTAGTACTAATTTATTTATTTAGTTATATTAAAACTTATAATTGTTACTAATATGATACTTTATCCCCTTATTAAAAAAACGTGTTTTTAAAAGAGTTTTGAAAAAATCCCTTTTTACTTCCTATAATTCATGTGAAAGTCATATTTCTATTTTAATAGTCTCAATAATTGTTAAAATAAAATCATTTTGCTTAAATATTGTTTTAATGTTCTCATACATATAGAACACGTATTTAATTACATATTTACACATAGTTTATTCTGAAAGCTAAAGGTCTTAACTGGACGAATTACACTATAGACATATCTTAAGTTGAGCAATGATGAAACCATGAAATATAGGTTGGCTAGGTTTCAGGGTAAATAAATGGTACGCTCTTATGACCAATTAAACTATGAACATATTTGAAATAAGCTGGATAATGATCTAATCGGCTACAGTAAGCTTTCAGGGTAGACGAAAAGTACTGTACTTTATCATTTAGGTAACATCTATTGAGATTGCAATAAATTTAATACTTGTAATTATAATTAAATTTTGAATCTATTGTGATGGTTAAGGAAAATTGTTAGCAAATCTTGGGGTAATATATTAACTAAAACAATTCACAGCATTTGAAATATGATTCCCAAAAACATAGCCTTCAATATTATACTGATTTTTATTTCAATAAAAAATATTTACACGAGTTATTAGGTTGATTAATTTAGTGGAAAACAGTTGTAATTAAGCCAATATATACTAACCTATGTCATAAAATTAATATTTATATTAAATTGTATTATTAATTTTATTAAAATTTGTTAGCTGTTCCTCTGACAAGACATCTTGTGAATGTGAGGAATGCCAGGCCTCCACCGTGGTTCGGATTCCACGTTAAACTGTAGGTCCTCCATTTCATCTCACAATCACCCTACCATTTCACATTAGCGTAAGTGCGTATAACCCGAACGGGTAGTAAGACGCGGTGCTAATAATAATAATAATGTTAGCTGTTTCTTCAGGGTTAATTGTTTGCTAAATTTGATATTTTTATTTGTATTTGAAACTTTAGAAGTCTTTTTCATTGTTTGAAAATAAACTAAATATCATTCCCTTCCAAATTCCATGTAGAGTTTGCCTAACTTTTTATTCAATTGTTGAGTTAATCTGGTGATTCTTTTTTAAGGCTAGTAGATTTCAGGCCACTTTTTTCTAATCAGATTGCACGTGATGGAATACCATGTAATTAAATATGTTGTTTAGAAAAATATATTAAAATTCGTTACTCTCTCAAGTATCAGTGAAAAAGTGTCTACTAAAATTATACTTCAGTAGGTAATACTTTATTTGAAAGATATTATATTCATTTCAGTAAGTCTAGAAAGGCTTACCTGGATTTATTAAATCAAGAAGTTATCTTAAGAGCTGTATCATAGTGCAACAAGCCTGTTATTAACAACTAACAATAAGTTAAACATTATTGACAGGTCTGAAAATATATTAAGCAAATAATGAACTTAACGCAATCCCACCATTGACGGTATGTACGTTGATACTAAAATTTGTGTAAATCGTAGAGATGGCTGTATGAAAACTTGGAAACGCTTTATTTTGATCAGATGCAACATAAATCTAAATCAACATAGCAAGTTGGACAAATAAACTTATACAATTAGTTTTTATTTAGGAAATAGTAATCTAAGGACCAGCATCGGTGGGCACGTGGGCTAAGACATCAAACTAATCCACTAAATGTTGCAAGTGATGAGGAGATAGGTGTTCAAATATCAGCTGGATGCAAAAATATTTGTTTTTTCTAAATGGCTGTACACTCTTCTTTCAGGTAAATTTGGGTAAACTTACCTACACCTTCTTTAGTGTGAATATGTAAATAACTTGAAAGGGTAATAAGACCTGGGGAAATTTACAAAAAAAATATCAACCCTATTTTTTAAAAGCCTCACTAATTATAAATCAAATTATCTTAATTAAAATATCACACCACGAAACAACATACCTGTTGTCCATTATGTTCTTGTATTTGAGGGGATACATCACAGCCAAATAGCGGTCTATAGCAATACTAACAAGACTATACGCGGATACTATATGAGCGTACATCATGAGCACGGATCTTGACACACACGTGGTCTCAGTACCACCTAAGGCATCGGACACTTTACAAAAGTAAAGGAAGGACTGATAGTATACGTAGAAGGATCCGACTACCAGGTTGGCGAAGGAAAGACTCAAGACGAACCTGCTGGAGACGCTCGTCGAGAACGCCGAAGAGTTCTTGAGGTGTCGCCGTCGATGGAGGATGGCTATGATTATAAAACTGTTCCCCGAGATGATAACAATAATTGAGATAATGTCCACTGTTCCCGTCATCAAGATTAGGGCTATGGGCTGGTGGTGAGTGATATTACCCAGGTAACACATCGCTGGCCTGGGAACAAAATTAATTATTAAATTAGCATAATAAGTTATCGGTTTACTGTTAACGGAGAACAATGCCTCCATCCTACGATAAGAATATTTCCGCTTAGATTAACAAGAACCTACGTTTTGTTTGAAAAAAAAAGCCGATGTAAATATTACCCACAACGGTGGACATGTGGACTAAATGCTAAGCTCATCTAATCTAACTTACCAGTTACAGGGATTATGGGCTTGAGCCCCGACTGGAATTTCTGGGGGGGTTTTCTTTGGTACTTACCAACTCCCTCCTAGAAAATGCTGCTGAAATGTTTCTAAAACCCAACCTTCCTTATTCCTACCCCACTAGCGTTGGAATTGAACCCTGCAGCATGAAGCTAAAGTGGGACTCATTGTTCATACGTTTCATCCTAAAAATAATATTAAATTTTAAATTAGATATAAAACTGTTCTTTTAATGCTAATCATAGTTTGTTCAATGATTCTGGGTACTCATGCCATGGACATGGACACAAAAATTGGGTTCATGCATATTGTAAAATAGTCAGACAAATTTTATAATCTTAGGTTCGAATCCCATTGGAATTTAATATCATGTGTTTATTTTAATATGCAGCCCAATTTAGTGTCAATTTGCATGGCAAGTACGCACATCATTGCTGAGGGAACTTATGGACAATAGCTTTATCTTCGCTCTCTCTCTCTGTCAACTGTTGCCAAATCTCCTCGCTTTAATCTATGTCTGAGGGTGGTATGTTGGAGTAAGAAGTAGCTATTGGCAAAATCTACTAATCAGCGTTGCGAAACTTGTCTTATATTTGAGGGGAGATTGACCACACAAAAACGAGAGAATGACAACGTTGTTTTCCGACAGTAACTACGCATTTCCCTCAGTGATGATATTCAGTGTGTTATTAAATATATTAAGGTTTTAAGGACGTGTGATGAGAAAGTTAAAGTTTAGTGAATTCACCAGAATACACCTAGATACAAGATTGCAATGGTATTTAATTATAATTTTATTCATATCAAAGAACTAATATTTTGTTTAGGTAATCAAATATAAGTATATTATTCTGTAAATCGAAAAATGACGTCTGGACACGAAAATTGAACCCGGTACTAGGTCTCGTGTCCAGGTATCATTTTTCAAGTTACAGAATTTTATATCTAGATGCGGCTATAACCGTAAATAACAGATAAAATAGCTTTCTATTTAATCAAAAAGGAAGTAACTTATAGTTAAATTCCACACGTATTTAAGGGCACACGCACTGTAAAGCGTAGTCCAGTCTTATTTTTCAGTGACGAAGGGTAATTCATCTGTATTTACTGAGACGTTTTACTCCAAGATGGTTTCCCACTCTACCTCCAGAAAAATCAAGGTTAATTTACGCTAAGATCTACCTTCCTTATTGGATTTAATTTTATATGAATATTCGGAGACGTTTATCTAGTATAGCTGGCCTTTGATGGGAAGGTTTGGATTTAAATTCTAGCTGATTCCATTGAAGATATTTTTCTTGAATGGTTTACCACTAACACTACACACTTATGCTGATGCAGTTTCAGAATTCTACCTTACTCATCCCTTTACATTAGTATATTCAAATGTAGATAATTCAAACTATTAGTAAGACGTGGTAGTAAAATAGAATAATAATAGTATGTAAAAATCACGAAAACATTTACCCTGACAAATAAAAGTTTAGATTACGCACTTAATGTGATTCAGTAAGACTATACCTAGACCTGCAAATACTCCATGAATCTGACCAAAACACATAATAGACTCTTATTTGCATTGCTCTAGGTTGATGTCGGATTGAGCAGTGGAATAGCAAAAATCCGCCGAATTATTTGGTAGTAAGAGTAGGTATTATTTAAATTAATTTTTAACTATACTTTAGACAAGAATATTTGCATTTTCGAGTAGTATCTTATCAAATAAATCATTTAGAAGCGACAATTTATATTGAATTAAGTGTTAGTATTTAGTTATATATAGATTTGAGAAGAAATAAATAGATGTATTTTACTAATCAAAACTTATTTTAGAGAAAGCACAACTTAATATGATTTGAAATTTTATTTTAACTCTTTTTATCCTGAAACATTTGAAACGTTGGACCAGAAAAGTTCCTATAGCTTATAATATATTTAGCACCACGTCTTACTACCCGTTCGGGCTATACGCTTTATGTACTAATTACTCTAATGGAATGGGAATTGTGAAGGTTGAATTAAAGGAAGTGAACCCACATTTGCGTGAAGGGAGAGTGGAAAACCATTTAGGAAAAAACACCCTCAGTTCACCCGACCGAGATTCGAACCTCGATCTCCCCGTCCTCAGCAGTAGAGCTTCACACGACAAGCGCGTTAGCCAACTACGCCACCGAGGCGGGTCCTATAGCTTATAAAATAAGATTAAAAGGAAGTAGAAGAAGTTCAGAAAGCTGTTCAAAAATATTTAATTTTTTTTTAAACATAATAAATGTAATATTATCACTGTTGAGAGCTTCATTTTGCATTCTAAAATTTAAAGTTTTAAATATAAGCTTTGAAATCAGATAATTAGTTAACCAAGTAAACATCATCTTAATCTATCAGTAAATTAAATTATGTCCATTCATAATACAATTTTATATATTATATATGTGAATAAATTCAATTATAGTAGTTTCCTAGCAGAAATTGTCATCTTCTTTACCTAAAAAATATGTTATTTTGGTCTCTAACGCTACGGAAAGAATAATAATTTATGTATAAATGAGTGAATATATGATAAAGATAAATATGTGAGTTTAGTTCAATATGTGTAAGTTGTCAATTATTTTATATCCATTCTATCTTAATTATTTATTACAAGGTGATGAATAAATGTGTTTATACCAAGCTCTAGAAAACCAACCAAATAAGGAAAGGTAAAACAATGCAATTTCAATTAAAAAACACAAATATTATAATTTGAAATTACTCACTTTTTGCTGCTTGAGTCCTGACTTATGAACTAATTAATTAAAACCGAAATATATTTTAATGTAAGAAACGCAAACATACTGCCCTTAATTTGTGTTTCCTACACTCACACCTTAAGCATATTTAATGATGTAACAGTAATTATTAAGATACATAAATATATGAAAAAAACTTTAGTTCAAATATTTTTGTTGTTGTTTAGCACTGTGCTTCAGTTCATAGGCATGCGTACTAATTACGATAGTGTATTAAAGATGAGGAAGGTTGAATCTAGACCAAGTGTATCCGCACTTGCGAGGAGGGAGAGTGTAAAACTATTCAAGAGAAACCACCCAACTTAAATTCGAGCCCCGATCTCTCCATCATCGGCAATCTATAATGAGTGAAGTCTTAGGCCATGTGTCAAAAAAAAGGAGGTTTTAAATGTTTTGAAATTGAAATTCTTTTAGCCTTTGGGAAACATTAAACAAACTCTTAATTCCAATTATAAAATCTTTTTAGTGTTCTATAACTCAACTTTTATTTAAAAATCAACATAATGAATAAAGTTTTAACAAATTACCTTTATTAGTTTCTTCGTGACGCTACTGCGAAAGTAAAAGCACACGTGTGTGGCGTCGATACGAAAATATTGGCACTAACTAAGACGCCCGTATGGCTGCATCGGACGCACGCGCACCGACTCCTGGGTCCATACCATGACATGTCAGGGCCGATTGTTGATAGGGGTGGGCATCGACGCGTCCCTGCCCCAGAATCAAAGAACTGATCTGTTGCTTTCAACCTAATGAACGAACAAGCAATATCCTGCATTAGCGTATCACTCCATTCTCTTCGTTGTTTATAACCTTTCTATTTAATGAAGACCGTTTACCCCCTTCTATAGCCCCCTTGTCTAATGTTCAACAAACCCAAGAGCTGGAAAATATGATCCAGTATTTAATTTAAAAACAAACAAAAAACTTTAACTACAATAATTTAAGGAATAAAATTTAAATAATCTACACACAATAACAATTTATTAAAGCACTTCAAATATCGTGTTTGAACAGGTGTTGTGATGAAAAGTGGTGCCCTTATCTTTTCAAAAACGATACATCATTAAGATAACTTGATACTGACAGTTGTGAGCCTGATTACTATATTCTAGCTCAGTTAGATGGAGCACAATTCTAATCCTGGTGGACTAAGGGGTGAGTTTTTTCACAACATAGTTTTTTCCTGAACTCTCTACAGGAGAATTCTATCATCTGTGATTAAAATTCACTATTATAGTTTTCTCTCCTTAGATAATGTAGTTAGTTATCTAAGCCTGTTGGTGTGAAGAAATAAAAATCAGCCCTGTTTAATATGTTATAGTTTGTAAAGGGATGGGAGGGCGGGGTTTAAATACCAGCCAAATGTACTAAGGAGGTTTTACCTAAATGGATTTCCACTCTCCTTCCACGAAAATTAAGGTACATTTTATCTAAAATTATGTATTTATCATCCTTAACTAACAGAGTTCAAATACTGTACACTCTTGTTAGTTAATATACCGTACTTCGAATGAATGGCATTTTATATAATTATTCATGCAATTTATAATTATTGATAATATCTATCAAAAGTTAAAACAGCGGATCACACAGCTTTATGCATGAATATATAAAAGTAGATTTAGTAAGTTTTGTTATTGTAAGATTAGGCTATTGCTATGAAAATTGGAGTGGTTATGGATTTGGTATCTGTATTATTATATATATTTAGTAGCTGGGGAAAATCGGTATTCATTCCATCAACCGAATCTTATCTGAGCAGTGTCGAATCAAAATTAAATTAATAGATTCTGCAATTGATTTAAAAAATAATATATAGAATAGTATTTTAATAGCTCTAGTGTAATAGAACCGAGCTTATCTCAAACTAGTTAAAGCTTGAATCCCTACGGAAAGCCATAAGAAAATGAAAATAATTTAATGTTTTTATTGTAAGGAGTATATGATGATTCACTCGGGACTAAACACAAATAAACTACTAAACAACTTAATAGCATAGGGTAAAGTTTGAAGAACACCTTTATAATCTAATTTATTTGGATGTTACATGGGGGAGCACTAAAAGCGTTGCAACTGTTTCGAAAAAATGGATTATTTACGATGTGGTTTGGTATTTCTTAAAATGGTTTTCAACACAATTTAGGCTTAAGTTTTGAACAGTTAAAGAGTTTAAACTTTATATTAAAAGATTTAAAAACAAATCAAATAACTTATATAAAACCTGAACAAACAATCCCGGGTTTGCTTTAAATTTTCTGTTGTAGCCTTATTAAAATGACTTTATTTGATATAGGATGGCTAGGTTTAGGTCTCAATCATTTTACTATAATCTCAGAAATACAAATATTGGTGTAAAGCGTAGTTGATTTTTTTAAAGTTTAAAATTTAAATTTAAACTTTATAGATAGGTAGAGACATGTTGACAGCTTACGCTTACAGTTTGAAGAAAAACATATTTAAAAATATAAAACCACTTCTTCAAAAATGTAGGATCTACAAACGCATAAAACGCCCTTTCCATGTAACAGCCTTAAGATAGGAGGCCTACCTTGCATTATTTTTCTCTATGGTACAGATATACTATAGCGACATAGTGTAGTCCGTCAAAGTAAGATTGCTATCACCCTCTTTAGTGGGCTTATAGTATAACGCGCTACTTTCGTAGTAAAATAGACTTTTGATGACAAGTAGAACGAGGTTAGAGTCCCGGTCGGATGTACTAAGAGTGGTTTTTCCAAAACGGCTTTCCACTTCACTTAAATTCGGTTATTATTATTATTATTATTATTATTATTATTATTATTATTATTATTAGCACCGCGTCTTACTACCCGTTCGGGTTATACGCACTTACGCTAATGTGTAATGGTAGGGTGATTGTGAGATGA